>ML255490.1:0-69752 GCA_005239495.1 Nicotiana undulata
GTTGAGACGCCTTGATGAAGCTTCGTTTGGGACTGGGACTGGAACTGAAATTAGATTTAAACCCGATGTGATATCCTTTTTGATTGTTGCACTTTCTAAGTCATGTACCTATCGTGCTTATCGATCTATTTTTACCATTTTAAAGCCTGAGTAAGGTTGAGCTGCTTTTGGATTGAGACCATTTATGGAGATTATAGGAATGCTCTTTTTTTACTTATATTTATTTTCTTTTAAATTTGAGACAAGTTTTATCCTTGACCCTTACATGAGCACATAAGAAGAAAGTTCATCTATTTTTTTTTTATTGTGATTGGTAAATTTATTCTGTAATATACGTCGGTTTTTATTATCTCTCACCGCTTTATTTTTACTTGCAATGATCCGCGCATCGCGCGGGTACATATACTAGTTCTTTAAATGTAGAAACTATATCTCCAATTCTACAACGGTTTCCGTGAAGACCTACCTTCACCCTTTGCGGCTGCAATCTCTTCTCGTCAATCGCAGTGGTTCCACCATTCATAATAGCTTACTGCTGGCATGTGATTTCTTCTCTGCCTTTGGCGTCATGGTTGACGGAGAAAGATGCAACACGAGAATTCCCTTTCTCTTTACTGTTTAGATCTCTCTTTCTCTACTGTGACCGTGTATCTTCTTTGTTCTCAAATCTTTCATATTTCAAATTTTTCTTTTTTATTGATAATCTTACATGGCTTACTTATGCTATTTAGAGATTTATGATACGGTTTTAATGAGATCGTTTGCCTACACAGTTGGTACTTTCTCAAAATTTGTGCTACTTTTGTTATGTGCTTTCATATATTCACTAAAGCTAATTTTTTTCTATAAAGCATTAAGGTTAATTTTGTTAAATTCTCCATGTTGCTTTAAATAAGTAAATCATAATCTAAATTTAATGTATACTGATGAATATTACTAGTGTTTTCCTTCAACGAAATTCAGATGATTGATTGGTAGGGAACATATGTTGTTCTTATGGAGAATGACATTGTTGCCAATTATACGAATATATCACATATGAGGTAACTCTCATCATTTTTCGAAGTATCGCTTCAAATATGGTACATAGATTCAGTGATCATCGCTGTCAAGCTGAAAAATGAAATTGTTCATGACATATACTCAGAGGGTGTTTGACTAAGCTTATAAGTTGTTCAAACTAGATTATAAGTATTTTTTGACTTATTTACTCGTTTAGGAAAATTAAAAGTGCTTATAAGCCAAAAGTCATAAGCTCCCCCAACTTATCAAATTTCGGCTTATAAGTACTTTAGGTTTGACCAAAATATTTACTATTCTATACCTAAAATACTTCTTTGTAAAACAAAACTATTCGTATAGATTTACTCTATCCAATTTTTTCAATACATAGTAAGTGCTTGTTTCATCTCTTCAAACACTGTGTGCATTATTTAAGGTTTTTTTCTTATATTTTGGTAATTTATACTCCACCCTTTCAAATTTATGATTATATACTTATCATAACATAAATTATATTTATAAAAAAAGATATTATCTAATCATTTTTATAATTAAAATAACATGATGAATAGGTCGAATCTATAATTTTGAAGAAAATAACGTTTTTAGTAGTGTAAATTGTTATAAGGTCATTTAAGTCATTTTAACATAAAAAGAACTCATCAACTGTTTATTTTTTAAATCAGTTTCAGCACTTAAAAATGTTTTTCAACACCTAATGTTTATCAGCCACTCTAAATCAGCTTCAGCCAAAGGGTCTCTTAGTCTTTTTGTATATGATATGGAGTCCTAATAGGCACGTCTAGAGTCTAGCTTCATACGGTAATGTCCTTCTATATTTGATGGATAATTCTCTATTAATGATTTTTTGTTTCCAACTCATGATTATTCGTGCTGGTTGAAATGAAAGGTAACTTTTTGTTATCTCTATTACAATAAAGGAGATGATTCTTATACAGAAATTGCATTGTTAAAGTTCACTGTGTGAAATTACAACAATAACATACCCAGTAAAATCTCATTAGTGGGATTTGGAGAGAGTAGGGTGTACGCAGACCTTACCCTTACCTCGAAAAGGATAGAGAGGCTGTTTCCAGGATACTCTAGGTTCAACAAGAGAGACTATAATAACATAAAGGAAACAAAAGAAAAGACATGTAACAACAAAAGATGCCAGAAAAAATAACAACACGAATAAGGGAAAGGACAATAACACAAAATTATGCAACCAATCACGTGGACACAACATAGACCGCTAACAACCCTAAACAAAACTCTATCAGACTACCCGGTACAAAGAGGGAAGAACTCTCGACTACTCCCTAGCCTACCACCCTAATGCTCGACCTTAATGCGTCTACAATACCTAAAGTCTCGGTGACTCTCGGAGTGCCCCAATTTCCCTAACACGATGTGTCCATCCCCCTCTTCATTCAGAAGTTTATGAAAGTGCGATTTCCATCTTTGCCTAATCTGGGCATCTTCCACCAATACTCGACCGTCCTCGTCTTTGATGCATCTCACTTGATCCAGGTCGCGAGCCTTCTTCTCTCTCGCTTTGGCCAACCGAAATAACTTCTTGTCCCCACCTTTTTCCCCAAGTTCCTCATAAAGCCGACCAAAAGTAGCAGTCTTAGCCTCTGTGACTGCTAATTTCGCCTCCTTCCTAGCCTCCTTATATCTTTCTCTGTTTGCTCTCCTTTGATCCTCGTCGGTGCTCTCTACTAACTTAAGGTAAGCCACTTTCTTGGCTTCCACTTTACCTTGGACCACGTCATTCCACCACCAGTTGCCTCGGTGCCCGCCAGAGTAACCATTCGAAACTCCCAACACCTCTCTTGCTGCCTCCCTTGTACATTTCGTCGCCGTCGTCCACATAGCACTAGCGTCCCCACCACTCTCCCAGGCACCCATATTCATCAGCCGCCCCTCCGACTCCTGCGCATTATCCTTAGACAAAGCTCCCCACCTAATCCTCGACTGAACCCGTACAAACCTCTTATTCATCTTCAACAAGATACTGACGTCCATCACCAGGAGACTATGTTAAGTTGCCAGGTTCTCACTCGGGATCACCTTGCAATCCTCGCACAACCCCCTGTCACACCTCCTGAGGAGGAGATAGTCAATCTGAGTCTTAGCCACCATACTCCGAAAAGTAATCAAATGTTCCTCCCTCTTAGGGAACATAGAGTTCGCTATCACCAACTATAAAGCTCTAGCGAAATCCAACAGTGAGGTATCACCCCCGTTTATATCACCAAAGTCGAAGCCACTGTGCACCTCACCATAGCCACCAACAGGCGACCCAATATGACCATTGAAATCCCCTCCTATGAATAGCTTCTCCATAGGCAGAATACCCCGCACCACCTCATCTAGCGCCTCTTAACCTCCTCGTCCAAGCCTATTTGCGGCGCGTAAGCGCTAATGACATTCAGAGTACTTCCTCCAACTACTACCTTAATCGCCATCAATCTGTCATTCATTTGTATGACCTCTACCTTCCACTTTCTAAGCACCCTATCCACCAAAACGGCCACTTTGTTCTTGCCCTTCACGACTCCGGAGAACCACAATTTATACACGTCTACAGTCCTCACCTTCGATCCTACCCACCTAGTCTCCTGCACACACGCTATATTGACCCTTCTCTTCTGGAGAATCTTCGCCAGCTCTATAGACTTATCCGTCAACGTCCCTACATTTCACGATCCAATTCTCAACCAACGGGCTACCTTGTTCCCTTTACTCCCTTTAGGCCTCATTCCACCCCCTGGCTTTTGTCCTATCCCCGTTCCCACTACCCCACCTCCCTGAGGACATGACCCTACTTTGCCATTACAAACCACAATCTCTATACCTACGAAGGTCTAAAAATAAAAAGGAGAAAAAACACCACACAAAACAACAAGGAGAGCAAATAGTAACTACAAGCCCACTAGACTGACTAGACAAGTACGAAATACTACGACAATAATATAATTAACACATGGAACAGAGAAACAGGAGGCGGGAGGTACCAATTCCCACGAATAAAACCTGGAACTCTCGACCAGGTATACTCCCAATGCTGCGGCGTATAGTTGCTACTCTACTGCCTGAGCGCGTGCACCTCCCAAAAGTGATACCTGCAAAACACGCGAACACCCACGGAACCAAGAGAATAGGGTGAGAAAAAACCCAGAAATGAAAACCAATATCTTCTTCAAATTACCCTTAAAAGCCAAAAACCCATTTGATATCTTTTGAGATCACTTAAAATAATAGAAGGAAAAAAAAACCCAGAAATGAAAACCAGTATATTTGAAAAATAATCCTTAAAAGAAAATAAAAATACCAAGTTATGACAGCGAGTTTCAATACTTGCAAAAATTAAGAGAGAGAAACCCTAGTAGTAATAGCTACTGTTATTGTATTACTTCCTCAATAATTTGTTTCACATACAACATGGTGGATATGCATAGAGAAATCAAAATCAGTAGGAAATATGAGCAGTTACAGAACGAACTGCTGAAATTGTATGTCTCCCGACCGGCGGAGTGCCACGACCCAAATTTCCCTTTGAATGGTCTCGTGACGGCACCTAGTCTCTAAGACTAGGTAAGCCTAAAACATGCAAAAAATAAGACAACATAACAATAAAATAGAAAAGGAGAAGAATATATATATATATAACTTAGCCGATCGGCATTTACAACTCTTACTTTCCCAAAACCCGGAACGTCACAAAATCACAAGCTCTGTACTAGTGTAGCTCTACACAAAGGAATAAGGAAAATGTATCTAATTATCTCTTATATCTATACGGGAGTAGAAGGGGACTCATGAGATTCTGCGGACACGGAAGAATTACCTCGCGGTCTCCTAAGCAGCTGCTAAGATGCGCCTAGCCACGGTACGGTGTGCTGGTACCTGGATCTGCACCTGGGGAAAACATGCGCAGGAAAGGGCATGAGTACTACACATTCGGTACTCAGTAAGTGCCAAGCCTAACCCCAGTCAAGTAGTGACGAGGTCGGGTTGAGGCTCTACTGAGTTTTAAAATAAGTCAGTTATAAGTTAAAGCAGTGAAATATAAATAAGCAATAATAAACAAAATTAACGAAAACGGGAAGGAATAATGAAAGAAAGATAGCTCTCGGCTCAACACAACATATATCTCAACAGTAAATATGCAATGCAGTACAGGGGGAAAGTTCCCGGATCTCTGTCCGTAGTTCCAATTTACATATGCGATAAAGTACAGGGGGGAAGCTCCCGGATCTCAGTCCGTAGTCCCAATCTAAATATGCAATGCAGTACAGGGGGAAAGCACCCGGATCTCGGTCCGTAGTCCCGATTTAAATATGCAATGCAGAAGTCTATCTGATACGGTTTAATTAAACAGTCCAGAAAAACAACAGGCAAGAATAAGGTAAAACTACCTAAGCATGGTGCAATTAGTAGAAAATAAGAGAAATTCAAGTAAGGACAGGTAGGAATGCTTATTCCTACGCTAACTACTCAGTTATAACATAAAGAAGTATTATAGCAATGAAAATGAGTCATGTCATGGAAGGAAAAAGTTAAATTTTAGCAACAATGACCCGCGTACGCACTCGTCACCTCACGTACACGGCGTCCACATAACAAAATCAGTATAAAAATGCCTAAGGAAAATCCCCAACACAGAGTTAGGCAAGCCACTTACCTTGACTGCGCTAATCAACTCAATACCACGCTCTTGCCACGAGTATCCAACTCCGGGTGGCCCAAATCTATTCAATTTGATTGCGTAATGTAAATATCACTACAAGGAAACAAAATAGCTAATTATTTCTAAGCTAATACGCGAAATTAGGAAATTCGCCCAAATAGTCCCCCGGGCCGACGTCTCGGAATTGGGTAAATATTATATTTTCCGAACACTCATTCACTCACAAGTCTAACCATATAAGAATCTCTCAAACCGAAGGTCAAAACCCCAACCAAAACCCAATAATTTGGTCTATGAAGTCAATCCAATTTCTCCCAAATTCGAATTTTAAAGACTAGATTTAAGTTAGGAATCATGGAAATTAATCTAAGTTGGGTAGAAATCACTTACCCAAGTTACCCAGGTGCAAAGGTCTTCAAAAATTTCCCCTCCCGAGCTCTCAACTTTAAAAATGGTGAAAATAGGCTTTAACCCTCGATTTTGGGTCTTAAAGAATCTGCCTAGGTATTTGTTGTATGCGTTCGCAGAAGATTAATCGCAAACGCAAAGAGTAAGGAACACGCGCCCAGAAATGGCCTACGCGAACGCGGTTGAGGGCCTGCGATCGCGAGCCTCAGGCTTCTAACACACTGCGAACGCGATCCAAGACCTGCAAACGCGAAGAGTAACGACCCAACCCCTGGGACCCTAGCTCTAGGTTATGCAGACGCGATCAGGTCCCCGCGTTCGCGATGCAGCGTCTGGAAATGCCTACGCGAACGCACTCTGCCATCCGCGAACGCGAAGCACTAAAAACATTGAAGCCAATTATGCCTATGCGTTCGCGACTACCCCCACGCGAACGCATAAGAGGAAACCAGAACATCAAAATCTAATGCATTCTTAAGTCCAAATCTAACCCGTTGAGCATCTGAAATACACCTGAGGCCCCCGGAACCTCAACCAAACCTACCAACCAACCCTAATACTTCATTCAAACTTGGTCGAGCCTTAAAAACACATCTCATAACATCGAAATCGTCAAATATGCATAGATTCAAGCCCAAGAACTTATGAAATTTCTAAAATCCACATTCGATGCCGAATCACGTCAAAACTCTTCCGAATGACCTCAAATTTTGCACACTGGTCATAAATGACATTACGAACCTGCTGTTGCTTTCGGAATTCCATTCCTAGTCCGATATCAAAATTTCACCTATCGGCCGAAATCTCTGAAATTCTAACTTTCTCCAATTCAAGCCTAAATCTACAACCGACCTTGAAAACACATTCCGAACATGCTCCTAACCCCGAAATCACCCAACGGAGCTAACAAAGTCGACAGAGTTCCTTTCTAGATCCGTCTTTACACAGTTCTAGCTACGACCTGATTTCAAAAAGCTAACATTCACATCTAAGGACTATGTGTTCAAAATCACTCTGAATTTCACCACTCAACGCTCCGACGAGTTTCAATAACATAAACAGACATGTGAGAAGCAATTATTAGTAGATCGGGGCGCTAATTCTCAAAACGAACGACCGGGTCGTTACATTCTCCCCCTCTTAAGAAAATTGTCCGTCCTCAAACGAGTATAGAAACATACCTGAATCTGTGAAAAGATGAGGGTACTGACTCCGCATGTCCTGCTCGGCCTCCCAAGTCGCCTCCTCGACCGGATGACCCCTCTACTGAACCTTGACTGAGGCAATATTCTTCCATCTGAGCTTTCTAACCCGCCTGTCCAATATTAACACAGGCTCCTCAACATATGATAGATCCTTGTCTAACTGGACTGAGCAGAAATCCAAAACATGAGTTGGATCACCGTGATACTTTCGGAGCATGGAAACGTGGAATACCGGATGAACTCCTGCTAGGTTAGGAGGCAATGCCAACTCATAGGCTACCTCCCTAACCCGCTGCAATATCTCAAAAGGTCCAATGAACCTCAGACTCAGCTTACCCTTCTTCACGAACCTCATGACACCTTTCATAAGCGATACCCAAAGCAAAACCCGATCACCAGCTATAAATGCCAAGTCACGAACCTTCCGGTCCGCATAACTCTTCTGCCTGGACTGAGTTGTGCGATGTCTCTCCTGAATCACCTTCACCTTGTCCAGGGCATCTTGAACCAAGTCTGTACCCAACAATCGGGCCTCTCCCGGCTCAAACTATCCCACGGGAGACCTGCACCGCCTACTATACAAATCCCCGTACGGCGCCATCTGAATGTTGGACTGGTAGCTGTTATTATAAGCAAACTCTGCAAGAGGAATGTACTGATCCAATGACCCTCCAAAATCTATCACACAGGCACGGAGCATATCCTCAAGAATCTGAATCGTGCGCTCGGATTGCCTGTCTGTCTGAGGGTGAAAGGCTGTACTCAACTCCATTCTGGTGCCTAACTCCTGCTGAACGGCTCTCCAGAACCGGGATGTGAACTGTGTACCCCTGTCTGAAATGATGGATACTGGAATACCGTGGAGGCGAACAATCTCTCTGATATAAATCTCAGCCAACCTCTCAGATGAATATGTAATCAACACTGGAATGAAATGGGCTGGTTTGGTCAGCCGGTCCACAATCACCCAAATAGCAAATGCTTCATTAGAGTCCGAGGAAGTCGGACCACAAAGTCCATTGTGATCCGCTCCCACTTCCACTCTGGAAGCTCAATCTGCTGAAGTAACCCTCCTGGTCTCTGATGCTCACATTTGACTTGCTGACAATTGAGACACTTGGCCACAAACCCCACTATATCCTTCTTCAATATTCACCACCAATAATGCTGTCTCAGATCCTGGTACATCTTTGCGGTACCCGGATGGATGGAATACCGCGAACTATGGGCCTCCTCAAGAATCAACTCCTGAAGCCCATCTACATTGGGCACACAAATACGGACCTGCATCCTCATCATACCATCATCCCCTATGGTCACATCCCTGGCATCACCCCGCCGAACGCTATCCTGAAGAGCCAGAAGGCTGGGATCATCATACTGGCACTCCCGAATGCGATCATAAAGAGAAGATCGAGCAACAACACAAGAAAATACCCAGCAAGGCTCCGAAAGGTCCAACCTCACAAACTGACTGGCGAAGGAATGAACGTCCAAGGCTAAGGGCCTCTCAGCTGCACGAAATATGCCAAACTACCCAAACTCTCCGCCCGGCGACTCAAGGCGTCAGCCACCATATTGGCCTTCCCCGGGTGGTATAGTATAGTGATGTCATAATCCTTGAGTAACTCGAACCACCTATGCTGGCGCAAATTAAGATCCTTCTGCCTGAATATGTGTTGCAAACTCCGGTGATCCGTGAATATCTCACAGGGAACATCATATAAATAATGACGCCATATCTTCAGGGCGTGAACAATCACTGCCAACTCGAGATCATGAACATGGTAGTTTTTCTCATGCACCTTCAACTGTCTGGACACGTAGCCAATCATCCTACCGTCCTGCATCAACACCGCTCCCAGGCCAATCCTCGAAGCATCACAATAGACTGTATAGGACGCTGAACCTGTGGGTAATACTAACACTGGAGCTGTAGTCAGGGCTGTCTTGAGCTTCTGAAAGCTCTTCTCGCACTCCTCGGTCCATATAAAAGGTGCACCCTTCTGAGTCAATCTGGTCATGGGCGCTGAAATGGATGAAAATCCCTCCACAAAACGATGATAATACCCATCCAAACTGAGGAAATTACGGATCTCAGAAGCTGAAGATGGTCTAGGCCAACTCTGCACGGCCTTTACCTTATTCGGGTATACCTTGATCCCATCCGAAGATACCACATGGCCTAAGAAGTCCACAGAATCAAGCCAAAATTCACACTTAGAAAATTTGGCATACAACTTCTTCTCCCTAAATGTCTAAAGCACGGTCTTCAAGTGCTGCTCATGGTCCTCCTGGGACCGAGAATATACCAGAATGTCATCAGATTTTGCACAATGACGAAATTATCAAGATAAGGCCGAAATACGTTGTGCATCAGGTGCATGAAGGTTACTGGGGCGTTGGTCAGCCCAAATGACATCACAAGAAACTCATAGTGGCCATATCTAGTCCTGAAGGCAGTCTTCGGGATATCCGGCTCCCGAATCTTCAACTGATGATAGCCCGAACACAGATCAATCTTGGAGAACACCCTGGCACCCTGTAACTGGTCAAATAAATCATCAATGCGAGGCAATGAGTACCTGTTCTTCACTGTCACCTTTTTCAGCTGCCGGTAGTCAATACACATACGCATCGAACCATCCTTTTTCTTCACAAACAATACCGGAGCACTCCAAGGCGATACACTGGGCCTGATGAATCCCTTTTCAAGCGACTCCTGTAACTGCTCCTTCAACTCCTTAAACTTAGGAGGAGCCATGAGATAAAGAGGAATAGAAATGGGCTAAGTGCCCGGCAACAAGTCAATGCCGAAATCAATATCTCTGTCGGGCGGCATACCCGAAAGGTCAACTGGAAATACATCAGGATAGTCCCGTACAAATGGAACAGACTCAACTATAGGAGTCTCAACACTAACATCTCTCACATAAGCCAAGTACGCATCACACCCCTTTTCAACCATCCGCTGAGCCTTAAGAAAAGAAATGACTCGGCGGGGAGTATACTCTAAGGAATCTCTCCACTCTAACCTCGATAATCCTGGCATAGCCAGCGTCACGGTCTTGGCGTGACAATCAATAATAGCATAGTAGGGAGACAGCCAGTCCATACCCAATATAACGTCGAAATCTACCATGCTAAATAATAGTAAGTCAACCCTGGTCTCAAAACCACTAATAACAATCAAGCACGACCGATATACACGGTCCACAACAAGAGAATCTCCCACAGGAGTAGAACATATACAGGGGAACTCAAAGAATCACGAGATATCCCCCAGGTGGGTGGTACTTCTTGTACCTCTCAAGTCGGAGCTACTCTGCCTCATGAACAGCTGCCCTAGCCTCAGCCTGAGCTGGAGCTACTGGGGGCATAGGAATATACTCTGGAACCTGCCCAATATGAACCCTCTACTTAAGAGCGCGGGCTGCGGGAGTCTGTGTCCCTCCCCCGACCTGGGATGTAGTTAGAGCTATCGGAAGTAGTTCCGCCTGAGACAGAGTACTGAAGGCACTCAAGAACTGAGATGATGTCTCCCGGAGGGCTGGAGTAATAATGGGGACCTCCTGTGTCCCTCCAACTGTGGCTGCTGGGGGATCCTCTTCCTCTGCTCTAGCCGGTGCTCGGGCCACACCGCGTGCTCGTCCTCTGCCCCGGCCCCTGCCTCTGACGGCTCTGGCTAGGGGCTCGGATGCCTGGTTATCAGTAGATCCGGTAAAAGTACGAACCATCTGTAAGCAAGAATAAAATAGAGTTTAAGAATTTTGATGACAGTAACTAGCACGATAAGGAATACTAAAGAATATGATTACAGTTACATAGCCTCTCGAAGATAGATACGGATGTCTCCGCACCGATCTGTGAGACTCTAATAAACCTGCTTGTGACTTGTGACTCATATGAACCTAGACGCTCTGATACCAACTTGTCACGACCCGAATTTCCCTCCGAACGGTCTCGTGACGGCACCTAGTCTCTAAGACTAGGTAAGCCTAAAACATGCGGAAAATAAGACAACATAACAATAAAATAGAAAAGGAGAAGAATATATATATATATATATATATATATATATATATATATATATATATATATATATATATATATATAACTTAGCCGCTCGGCATTTACAACTCTTACTTTCCCAAAACCCGTAACGTCACAAAATCACAAGCTCTGTACTACTGTAGCTCTATACAAAGAAATAAGGAAAATGTATCTAAATATCTCCTATATCTATACGGGAGTAGAAGGGGACTCATGAGATTCTGCTGACGCGGCAGAATTACCTCACGGTCTCCTGAGCAGCTGCTAAGATGCGCCTAGCCACGATACGGTGTGCCGGTACCTGGATCTGCACCTGGGGAAAACATGCGCAGGAAAGGGCATGAGTACTACACATTCGGTACTCAGTAAGTGCCAAGCCTAACCCCAGTCAAGTAGTGACGAGGTCGGGTTGAGGCTCTACTGAGTTTTAAAATAAGTCAGTTATAAGTTAAAGAAGTGAAATATAAATAAGCAATAATAGACAGAATTAACGAAAACGGGAAGGAATAATGAAAAAAAAGATAGCTCTCGGCTCAACACAACATATATCTCAACAGTAAATATGCAACGCAGTACAAGGGGAAAGCTCCCGGATCTCTGTCCGTAGTTTCAATTTAAATATGCGATGCAGTACAGGGGAAACACTCACGGATCTCGGTCCATAGTCCCAATTTAAATATGCAATGCAGTACAGAGGGAAAGCTCCCGAATCTCGATCTGTAGTCCCAATTTAAATATGCAATGCAGAAGTCTATCGGATACGATTTAATTAAATAGTCCAGGAAAACAACAGGCAAGAATAAGGTAAAACTACCTAAGCATGGTGCAATTAGTAGAAAATAAGAGTAATTCAAGTAAGGACAGGTAGGCATGCTTATTCCTACGCTAACTACTCAGTTATAATCTAAAGCAGTATTATAGCAATGAAAATGAATCATGTCATGGAAGGAAAAAGTGGAATTTTAGCAACAATGACCCATGTACGCACTCGTCACCGCAGGTACACGACGTCCACATAAAAAAATCAGTATAAAAATGCCTAAGGGAAATCTCCAACATAGAGTTAGGCAAGCCACTTACCTTGACTGCGCTAATCAACTCAATACCATGCTCTTGCCATGAGTATCCGACTCCGGGTGGTATAAATCTTTTCAAGTCGATTGCGTAATGTAAATATCACTTCAAGGAAACAAAATAACTAATTATTTCTAAGCTAATACGCGAAAGTAGGAAATTCGCCCAAAAGGTCCCCCGGGCCCACGTCTCGGAATCGGGTAAAAATTATATTTTCCGAACGCTCATTCACTCACGAGTCTAACCATATAAGAATATCTCAAACCAGAGGTCAAAAACCCAACCAAAACCCAATAATTTGGTCTATGAAGTTCATCCAATTTCTCCCAAATTTTCCACCCAAATTCGAATTTTAAAGACTAGATTTAAGTTAGGAATCATGGAAATTAATCTAAGTTGGGTAGAAATCACTTACCCAACTTACTCAAGTGCAAAACTCTTCAAAAATCGCCCCTCCTGAGCTCTCAAATTCGAAAATGGTGAAAATAGGCTTTAACCCTCAATTTTGGGTCTTAAAGAATCTGCCCAAGTATTTGTTGTATGCGTTCGCGGAAGATCAATCGCGAACGCGAAGAGTAAGGAACACGCGCCCAGAAATGGCCTATGAGAACGCGGTTGAGGGCCTACGATCACGAGCCTTAGGCTTCTAACACACTGCGAACGCGGTCCAAGACCTGCGAACGCGAAGAGTAACGACCCAACCCCTAGGACCCCAGCTCTAGGCTATGCGGACGCGATCAGGTCCCTGCGTTCGCGATGCAGCATCTGGCAATGCCTACGCGAACGCACTCTGCCATCCGCGAATGCGAAGCACTAAAAACCCTAAAGCCCATTATGCCTATCCGTTCGCGACTACCCCCACGCGAACACATAAGAGGAAACCAGAACAACAAAATCTGATGCATTGTTAAGTCCAAATCTAACCCGTTGAGCATCTGAAATACACCCGAGGACCTCGGAACCTCAACCAAACCTACCAACCAACACTAATACTTCATTCAACTTTGGTCGAGACTTAAAAACACATCTCATAACATCAAAATCGTCAAATATGCATAGATTCAAGCCTAAGAACTTATGAAATTTCTAAAATCCACATTCAATGCTGAATCATGTCAAAACTCATCCAAATGACCTCAAATTTTTCACACTGGTCATAAATGACATTATGGACCTGCTGTCGCTTTCGGAATTCCATTCTGAGTCCGATATCAAAATTTCACTTATCGGCCGAAATCGCTGAAGTTCTAACTTTCGCCAATTCAAGCCTAAATCTAACACCGACCTTGAAAACACATTCTGAACATGCTCCTAACCCCGAAATCACCCAACGGAGCTAACGGAGTCAACAGAGTTCCATTCCGGATCCGTCTTCACATAGTTCTAGCCGGCCTAATTTCAAAAGCTAAAATTCACTTCTAAGGACTATGTGTCCAAAATCACTCCGAATTTCACCACTCAACGCTCTGACGAGTTCTAATAACACAAATAGATATGGGAGAAGAAGTTATTAGGGGATCAGGGCACTAATTCTCAAAACGACCGACCGGGTCATTACACAGAGAAGCGTGACCGGAGTTCAAAAAGAAATCTTCCTCGTGACATTTTGACAAATGAGAACAGAGTTAAATGTTTTAAGAAAAAATCACTTGCAAAACTGAAACGAACCTCTACGCGATTTCAACTAGAAATATGTACTCAAGTTTGTTATGAAATCTAATGAAATTTTGTATGGTGATAATGTTGGGAAAGTGATAGTGGATTCAAGAGCAAGAATTTGAGAGATTCTTCTAATGTGAGTTATTCATCTAGCATGGGAATTTAAAGTTTTTACAGAGAATCCCTTCAGGCTTAATAAAACCAAAATCAAAATCCATTGGGAAAAATCATCCAAGGGTATGATCAAACTAAACTGTAATGGTGCCTTTTCTATCAAAAATAATGCAGTTGGGCTTGGTGGAGCATTCCGAAATAGCAATGGAGATTGGATTGTGGGTTTTCACAAAGCTATCACAACCCAAAATTCATTAAGGCCGTGATGGCGCCGGACACCACTGTCAGGAAAGCCAACACAAAATGATTAAATTAAATTCCTATTTTAGCATTTGAAATTTGTTACTTTTCATTTCATTACATAACAAGTGAATAAAAATTTGTTAAATAAACACGATAGATTTACAATCCAGTTTAATAAAAATCTCAAACATATCCCAGAACTCGGTATCACAAGTGCATGAGCTATTTCTAAGAATTATACATATACTACAATACTTGTCCGGAGTACAAAATGGACAAGAAATTTAAAATAAAAATAAATACAATATATCTGAGGGAGACTCTGTCGGTTGCGGGTCGTCTCCGAATAGTGCAACTCGTCTAAGTCTCCAAGTCAGCCACATCGCTGTGTCAAGCAGAGCCACTAGCTATGAATGTACATGTGCAATAAAAATGCACAACAATTGTAGCATGAGTACGAAAATAACGTGTACTCAGTAAGTGTCCCGCCTAACCTCGAAAAGGTAGTGACGAGAGGTCGACTTTGACACTTGCTAGAGGTCAATTCAATATAATCAATGTATGAAATCAAACATGGGTATTAAAATCAAATAACAAATAATGATAGGAAAGAACAATTGTTTCCATAAATTTATTGATTCTCAGTTTTCCGTCATTTCATTTAGCAGTTTACATTTTTAAGGCAATTTAACAGTCCAGGTCATAGATGGTATATAGCATATATCATGCGCAGGAAATGCCGAGGGTCGAACGGCGCGGGCCAACAATAATAAAATGGGCATTGTCGAAGGGTCGAACGGCTCGAACCATATATGCATCTATTAACTTGCCGTGGCGTACGATCCGCTCCCATAAGAGTGGTGGAAAGAATCACTCCGCTCGCGAAATATATATTGTGAAGCGGTCACACATAAGCATACACATTCAAACAGTCTACCCCGACTATGTCGGGGAAGAAATTACTCAAGAAGTGACAAAGTTTTTTTCTAATGGTCACAAAGATAGTAAATAAGTCTTTTCTTAGAAATTCGTTTGTCAAATTCTAAAACATTTAAGTCATTTTCAATTTCATCAATAAGGTTGCAAATACGACAAATAGTAGCACATATTTAATTATTTCCTCCATGGGAGACGACCTAGGGGCAATTTTGGAGCTCCATCTTCATCATCTATGTCAAGGTAAGTGATTCCCACCTATTTCAAGTTAAATACTTGGACTATATATCTATTTTAACATGGAAAATTAGTGAAAACTTGGGATTTTGGTAGAAAACTTAGAAATTAGTATTTTTGGATTTTGACCATTAGGACATGGGATTTGGAATAAATTATATATTTGAGTTCGTGAGGTTATGGGTAATGTTTATCTTCGAAATTTTTCGAAATCCAGGCACGCGAGCCCGAGGGTGATTTTTATCGACTTTTCGAGCGGGTTAGGAATTGTTATAAATTGGATTCTAATGGATATTTGAGCATCTGTCATGACCCAAATTTCCCTCCACTGGATATCGTGATGGAACCTAGTCTTAGGGACTAGGTAAGCCTAACATTTACTGAATAACAACAACAATAAAAGAAATCTAACAGTCTCGTTGTAGAAATCTTGACAGAATTTACAATTTCCAAAATAGGTAATACAAGTCATAAGCTCTATGAAATTTTTCTACAACTCCTAAATACAACTGTTTAGAAATAGTAAGGACATTTGAATAGAAACAGGAAGGTGACTCCGAATCCTGCGAACGCAGCAGCAGGTTACCTTGAGTCTCCTCGGCAAATATCCGCGCAGCTACTAACAATAATTACCTAGATCTGCACACAAAAATGCGCAGAAGTGTAGTATGAGCACACCGCAGCGGTGCCCAGTAAGTATCAAGACTAATCTCAGTGAAGTAGTGACGAGGACTAGTCAATACACTACTGCTCAAATAAATTAAACAGATATCTATATAGAAATGACCGAACATAATATCTATCTAAATATTTTACGATATAATTAACAACATGACAATATAATGCGGAAGGAATTATCAAAAATTAATCAACAGAACAACATAATAGTACACAGAAGAATGGATAGAAATACGAGCCAAAACCGGAAACCACCACACAATAAAACACTGGTAACTCAGCACTGCGTCAGTTTGTTCACATCAGGCCTTAGCCAAAAAATCCAATAAATTGGTGAAAACTTTTAAACAACAATTTATTTTGAAATCATTGAAGATATAATCATTTCAGGATAGAACAATATTTCCTTGAAACATACTTTCTCTGACTGACGAGGACTAGTCAATACACTATTGGTCTAATAAATTAAACAGATATCTATATAGAAATGACCGAACATAATATCTATCTAAATATTTTACGATATAATTAACAACATGACAATATAATGAGGAAGGAATTACCGAAAATTAATCAACTGAACAAAATAATAGTACACAGAAGAATGGATAGAAATACGAGCCAAAATCGGAAACCATCACACAATAAAACACTGGTAACTCAGCACTGCGTCAGTTTGTTCACAACAGGCCTTAGCCAAAAAATTCCAATAAATTGGTGAAAACTTTTAAACAACAGTTTATTTTGAAAGCTTTGAAGATATAATCATTTCAGGATAGAACAATTTTTTCCTTGAAACATACTTTCTCCGACTATATATATATATATATATATATATATATATATATATGTGTGTGTGTGTGTGTGTGTGTGTGTGTTGTTGATACCCAATTTTTTCTCAAATTATTTTTAAACTTGCAAATATACCTCCAAAATCAGTTCTTATAATAATTGGTATTTTCCTATAATTTTTCCACATTGTTATTAATTTATTCTAAATCATCCAGTATTTTTATCTCTAATAATTAATTATAAATTGCATTACAAATAATTTCAAAAGCATTCTATGATTTAATATATCATTTTGATCCTATTAAGACCGAAATTATTTTACAAATTAGCCAAATTGGCATTATTTTTTACTCAATAATTAGTCATTTTTATTTTAAATCATCTTAATTTAGTCTATTTAGCATAAATTTCATTTTATATAATTATAAACATTTTTATTAATTATTTATCTATTTTAGGGGTATTTAACATCTAGCCACTTTTAATTTCGATTTTTGGCCTTATTAATACGGACCCCTAATCCAATTAACTACCCAGCCCAATCCTCAACTATACCCGGCCCAGTTCCCCTTTTGATATGAGCCGCTGATTAATTCAAATCAACGGTCCAGATTAAAACTTACCTTAATTAACTCCTAGACGACTACCCTCTCCCCCCCCCCCCCCCCCCCCCCCCCCCCCCCCTTCCCCCCCCCCCCCCCCCCCGTTCATTTCCCCCTCACGCGTAACACTCAACCGTCTCTCTCTCTATCTCTCGTAATCCTCTCGACTGTCTCTAGAACCTTTATCCCCCTGAGCTCTGTTTTTCCTTCTCCGGCCACCCCCTCGCCGGAAACTATGGAGTTTCCACCTCTCATCAACCCCATGGCTCCGTATTTCATGCCTGTGTCACCGATGGAGGATCTCAAGTGACCCTGAGGCAATACACTCCCATCTCCGGTCTCATGCCATATTTTTCGGCCTCCTATGGCCATTCGAGTTAGATCCTTGCATTTTCCGGCAAAACACCGGTAATATCTAAGTCTTCTTCATCTTTTTGGGTTTACTCTAGAAACCCTAGCTCTAAATCATCCGATCTTTTTAGATCTGTGACGGATCTATGTCTCTTTTAAGGTTTTCACATGTTTTCTCTTAAAAATCCTTTGATTTTCAAACGATTCTTCATTTTTAAGAACTAGGGTTTCTTAACCCCTTTTGAAAACGCTTTATCTTCTGGTTTTTAGTACTAATCAATGATTCCAAGTATGATTTTAAACGTCTGCTTGAGTCCCCTTTTCTACCCTACTTATTATGGTGAAACCCCAATTTTTAGGGTTTAAGTTCGTCTTGTTTGCTATGTTTGCTAATCTGTATGTTTCTTCTGGATTTTCTCTGAGTTCTATACTTCTCGCTTTAATTTTGTTGTTAGGATTTTCAACCTTCTACTGTTTCTATGATTTTTTGCTTAGGGTTTCTCTGATTTTCGTGCTATTTGTTGTTTAGTAAGTCTGATTATTTGTTTAGCAATTTTTTACCTAATACTCTACCGATTCTGTGCATCTCTTCGTAAAGCTGTGATATTTTCTTTGAATCTATGATTTTGTGTATGTCCCTTATAATTCCGTACTGATTTCAAATTGTTTCCTTATTTGTGTGATACCTTCCTCAATTAGTACTGTATCCCTGGGATTTTTAATCTCGTTCATGATTCTTGTGACTAACTTCAAAAATTAAAGTTGTATTCTATCTTATTTATGTGCACGAATATGCTGTTGATTGTTTGCCATATATTTCCCTAATTAAGTATTATGCACCTAGACTTAATTGCATATCGTATACTTTACCCCTCCCATTATAGTAAAAATCAGTTCATAATTGATTATTTCCTTATTTAACATTAATTGTGTCCGTTTGAACTGGGACTCCCTAATTAAAGAGAGTCCAGGTCTGTGATTGATTCTGATTGAAGATTATTCCTATAGTTATGTTAAACTAGCACTCCTTACCTTATTTTCTACTCGTTTTCAAAAGCTATAAATACTCTACTCTTTCTTTAGCATGAAAAACGAAAAAAAAGACACACACAACACATATTCATTGTTCTGAACTTTCTCTTACTCTCCTACACACACTATCTTGTTTCTCTTGTTGATTACTTACTACTCAGTCGGCTGAAATCCAAGCCTGAGTAACTCTACTGCTCTATTTTCTCTACTGCTCTACTGTTCTATTGCTCTATACACTACTGCTCTATTTGCTAAACTGTTGTATTGTTCTATTGCTCTATACACTGCTGCTCTACTTCCCTGCACACTACTACTCTACTTCTCTGAACTCATTCTCTCATTTTTGACTGGTATGTTTTCTATTTGATTTACAACATCCAAAACAACATGTTTTATTCGTATTACACTTCCTTTTATTTCTCTTATGCTTTTACTTATAGTTCTGTTGTTTACCTTGCAATTAGCATGCCTATTTACTAGTTCATTGAGGTGATTACCCCTTTCCTATTTCAGCATGTCTACTGCTTTTCTACATGTTTCATTGCACTTCTGCCTTACCCCTGACCCCCAGCACATTTCAAGCATGTATTTGTGTTACTAATCTGCCATGTAATCCTGAACCCTTTCCCTGAACTTAATGTGTGAACCTGTTTAACACCCCTCAATCTAGGGTTGTTAGGCTCCTGGCATGAACACTTTGTGATAGACTATAACTGTGTAGTACTTTAATACTTCCCTGGTGTTCACTTGTGCGCAAATCTGTTTCTATTATGTGACTTACTTGTCCCCAATACTGTTTTCCTGTTTGTGTTTGCTCCCTGAACCATGGCTGCTGTTCTGATTTTAAGTTTGTTAACTGTCCTATTCCATTTCTTTCAAACTAGTTTTCATTAAAGCAAACTCTTATGTTATTCTCCAAAACCATTTTCAAACTGTTTTTCAAATCAATTCTTTCAAAACTATGTCAAGCAGTCTCACATATACTCTTAGAAGTCTAGGTTCTCCCTTTTAATATGTGACTGCTTAGGGACCCAATGAGCTCCCTCTGAACTCTGACATATTAAAGTTGGCCTTTCCATACAGCACTTACTCAAGTTTGGTTATGAATCTGGGTGTGAGCACTGCCCGGGATCCCTTGAGATCCTTAGGGAACTTTGACACACCTGGATCATGTGAAAGATTGTGAACCAATGACATTGAGGCATTCTGGAGATATTGGGCCTATTAGTAATCTCCCTATAGTGTAACTTCTTATTTCTTTATACATTTATGTAATTTATGCCAATGGTCTGTAATAATTATTTGTAAACAACTCTGGGGATGGATAGTGAAAAGGGATGGGTATTACGCATGCATAAGGGGTAGAAATCATGCTTTAGGTTTTACTTTCTATCTGCGTAATAGAAATCTTGTGTAGGACTCATATATACATGCATTAGACATCATGCCATCTTAGGCCCCTATGTTTACTGTTTCCAACATATGTGTTGACCCAAGTCACTACATGGTTTTAAAGATTGACACATGTCTACCCAGTTGAACCAGGTCCATCAGAGCACACATACTTTAACAGACCCATTGGCATATGAACCGTCTATGTACAAGAGATAAATGTGATTGTGAATTATCCATGAACCAATAGGTTGTCTCCTTATGCGATAAGGTTTTAAATTGATAAGAGGTTAGAGTTCGAGTTCAGCAAGGACAGTAACAAAGGGAAGAAGTTGAGGTAAACACAAACTCTTCCACCAAGGAAGAGTTGCATTAGAACTAAACAAGAACATCTCAACTACTGGCGCTATATAATGTTGAAGCAATCCTGCTGAATTCTAATTGCACAAAGGCAGAAGTGAAACAAGAATTGAAAGCAAAATTCCCACAGCTATTTTGCAAGGAGATTCCTTGTGCGACACAAAGGCTTTTGACCAGCTAGAAGAACCTGTTCCATCTATTTATCTATCGAGTCTAGTTGGTTGTAATAGGTGATTTAATATTGTATCTTTCAGCTTTATTAGAAGCAAATATAATAGGTACACATTGTTCAAGTTAGAGTTAACTTGAAGCTTGTCGCAATTAGCTAGAGGCTATTTTGCTACAAAGGGATTAGAGTTAGTCCTAGGTTTACAAAAGAGTTTATTTTGTAAATGTTGTTTGGCTCAGAGTTGTAGTGAAGAGTTTTGGAAAATCCTACTGAGGAGTAGGTCGTGGTTTTTTTCACCTTTTGAGCTAGGTGTTTTCCACGTAAAATTCTTTGTGTTTTTACTTTACTGCATTTATTATTCCGCAACAGTAGAAGTTGGAACACCAAGAAGAACCAGGTTCTTCTAGTAAGACAGCACTCGAAAAATTGGACACCACACAAATCACCCCCCCCTCCTCTTGTGTGGTATTGAAGTATAAATCATCAATTGGTATCAGAGCAAGTTATCCTTGAAAAGGCTAACACCTTGGAAAAGATCAAAATATGTGCACCACCTGGAAACTGGGAGAGTCAATTAACTGCAAGGCCACCACTCTTCAATGGCTAATATTACTCTTGGTGGAAGAACATGATGAATGACCACCTAATTGGAGAAGACTATGAACTCTGGGACATAGTCACTGATGGTCCTCTAGCTACCATGAAGAAGACTGTTGAAGGTGTAGATGTACCAAAGACTAGAGCTGACTGCACTGCTGAGGATCTCAAGAAATGGGAGAAGAATTCAAAGGACAAAAAGTGGCTAGTGTGTGGACTAGGTCCAGACGAGTATAGCAGAATCAAAAGATGCACCACTGCCAAATAAATCTGGAATACCTTGCAAGTAGCCCATGAAGGAACACTTCAGGTAAAAAGATCAAGAGGTACTCTACTATACTCTCAGTATGAAAACTTCACTATGGAAGAAGGTGAGACAATCCAAAAGATGTACACAAGTTTCACAACCTTGACAAATGAACTTAAGTCTCTTGGTAGAGTCATTCTTGAAGAAGACAGGGTAGAAAAAATCCTGACAAGGGTCCTGCCAATTTCCTGGGAAAGCAAAATCACTGCTATCCAGGAATCCAAAAATATGGCAACCCTCAGATTGGACGAGCTAATTGGAAACCTTACTGCCTATGAACTCAGAAGGCAGACAATGAAGATGGATGGTCCAAAGAAGGAGAAGAGTCTAGCAATGAGAATCACTGAGGGAGCAGATCTTGAGGAAGATGAGATGGCCATGATTACCAAAGAATTCAGAAACTTTCTCATAAGGAAGAAGGGCATCTCTAGAGGAAGAAATTACAACAAAGCAAAATCTCCAGAAAGGCCAACCAACGAGGGATGCTACAAGTGTGGAAAGACTGACCACCTTATCAAGAACTGTCCTTAGTGGGAAGTGGAATGGAAAAAGGAGAGATATGAAAGAAGGAACAAGAAGAAGGATCTGGTCCAACCCAAGAAAACCACAACAAAAGCTATGGTTGCTGCTTGGGGGGGAAAGTTCAGATGAAGAATCAGAAGATGGTGAGACTGAAGATCAGGCGCTCATGGCAATTGGAGAATCTGATAAGGAATCACATGAAGAACCAAAGGTTCAAGTGAGAGGAAGCATCCAAATTTGGTATTTGGATAGTGGCTGCTCAAAGCATATGACAGGGAACAAGGAACAGTTCCTTTCACTTGAAAGCCTCGAAGGAGGAAATGTCTCCTTTTGAAATGGAAAAAGGTGAAATTATAGGGGTTGGTAAGGTAGGTAAGGATGACACACGTTCCATTGAACATGTGTACTTGATAGATGGCTTGAAATATAGCCTAATCAGTGTGTCACAATTGTGTGACAGAGGTAACCTTGTTGCATTCACTTCCAAAATGTTGTGATCAACCTGCTTACTGACAAGATTGTTTTGTAGGGAAAAATAATGAATAACATCTATGTCATAGACTTGTCCACACTGTCTGAAAATGAACTCACTTGCTTAAGTGTGTTGGACAGTGATCCCCTCCTTTGGCACAAAAGACTTGGTCACGCGAGTCTGAATCAGCTTAACAAATTAGTCTCTAAAGACTTAGTGGTAGGGCTTCCTAACATTAAGTTCAAGGAAGACAAAGTTTGTGAGGCATGTGCAAGGGGGAAGCAGGTAAGATCCTCATTCAAAAGCAAGAAAATGGTCAGTACCACCAGGACGTTGGAACTGGTTCATATGGACCTATGTGGTCCTATGAGAACTCTGAGCAGAGGTGGTAAGAAATATGTAATGGTGCTAGTTGATGATTACTCAAGGTTCACTTGGACCTTATTTCTGACATCNACATTTGTCAGATAAACTCAAAATCAGTTAGGAAATCAACTAGCATCCATAAGATCTGATCATGGTACTGAATTTGAGAATGCAAAGTTTGCTGAGTTCTGTGATGAACATGGTATCAATCACAACGTTTCTGCCCCTAGAACTCCACAACAAAATGGGGTTGTTGAAATAAAGAATAGAACTCTTGAAGACATGGCAAGAACCATGCTTCTTTCTAGCAAACTACCCCACAACATTTGGGCAGAAGCAATAAACACTGCATGCTACATAATAAATAGATGCATGACCAGGCAACTGGTAGAGAAAACTCCTTATGAATTACTTAAAGGGAGAAAGCCCAACATATCCTACCTTAGGGCTTTCGGATGCAAGTTCTTTGTGCACAATAATGGAAAAGATTCCCTAGGTAATTTGATCCCATAAGTGATAAGGGAGTATTCTTGGGATATTCATCACATAGAAAAGCTTATAAAGTGTACAATAAAATAACTATGTGTGTAGAAGAGAGTGTGCATGTTGTCTTTGATGAAACTAACACTCTTTCTGAGAGACAGGAACCATAAGACGAGGAGCTTGGACTGGTGAGAAGCAGTGAACACATTAAAGCAAATATGGAAGATGGAACAGGTGATGGACCATGTCCAACTACCCCAAACAACATGACCGGGGGAACTCAACATGTGCACCCTGGCCCTGATCCTGTTCCACAAAAACAAGACACCATGGAACTATCTAAAAGTGAACAATTGGTGCTCAAACCACATAGATAAAAAATATCAGAGTTCTCACCCTCTTGAGAACATCATAACATATTTGACATCTGGAATCAAAACAAGATCCCCCTTGAAAGATCTGTGTGCGTTTGATGCCTTTCTATCCTTGATTGAACCAAAGAACATTGGTGAAGCCCTACAGGATGATGACTGGGTAAATGCCATGCAAGAAGACCTGAATCAATTTGAAAGAAGTCAAGTATGGAACTTAGTACCTAGACCACTAGACAAATCAGTGATTGGCACAAAGTGGGTCTTCAGGAACAAGCTCGATGAGGATGGAACTGTTACAAGAAACAAGGCTAGACTGGTTGTTCAAGGATACAATCAAGAAGAGGGAATTGACTATGATGAGACCTTTTCCCCTGTGGAAAGACTGGACGCAATCAGACTTCTTATAGCATTTGCTGCACACATGGAATTCACTCTCCATCCGATGGATGTTAAGAGTGCCTTTCTCAATGGCTATCTAAAGGAAGATGTATTAGTCAAACAGCCTCCAGGTTTTGAATGCAAGGAGTCACCTGACCACGTATACAAACTTTACAAGGCTCTCTATGGTCTCAAACAAAATCACCTAGAGCATGGTATGAGCGACTATCAAAATTCCTGCTAGAACATGGGTACAAACGAGGCAAAATTGACAGCACCTTGTTCTTAAAGGAAAAGGGTAAAAAAACTCCTGGTTGTGCAAATATATGTGGATGATATCATATTTGCGGAAACTTCTTAAAAATTGAGTAAGTAATTTGCTATGCTTATGGGGAGTGAGTTTGATATGAGTATGATGGGTGAGCTAAACTTCTTCTTAGGCTTGCAAATCAAGCAAAAAATAAATGGAACAATGATCCATCAACAAAATTATGTGAAAGAATTTCTCAAGAAATTTAAAATGGAAGACTCAAAGGAAATAGACACCCTCATAGCCACAACTATAAAATTTGATGTGGATGAACCTGGTTCATCCATTGATCAGAAGCTATACAGAGGGATGATTGGGTTTCTATTATATCTCACTGCCAGTAGACCTGATATTGTGTTCAGTGTAGGACTGTGTGCTAGGTTTCACGCAAATCCAAAGGAGTCCCACCTAACAACAGTGAAGAGAATTTTGAGATATCTGAAAGGCACCACTGATTTGTGCCTTTGGTATTCTAAAGGTAGTAATTTCGACCTTGTAGGATATGCCGATGTTGATTATGTAGGTTTCTTGGTTGACAGGAAAAGTACTTCAGGCATGACTCACATTTTGGGCTCCTTCCTTGTGTCTTGGGCCACCAATAAACAAAATTCAGTAGCTTTGCCTACTGTTGAGGCTGAGTATGTGGCTGCAACATCATGTTGTGCTCAGTTGCTATGGATCAAGCAACAACTCATGGACTTTGGTATAGAGGTTGGATGCTTTCCTATTATCTGTGACAACACTAGTGCAATTAGTATGACGAAGAACCCGATTCATCATAAAAGAACTAAGCACATAGATGTTAGACATCATTTCCTAAGGGATAACTATGAAAAAGGAATGATCTCAATCAAATTTTGTGCTACTGACCAACAAATTGCAGATATCTTTACTAAAGCACTGAGTAGGGAGCATTTTGAGAGAAACCAGCTTGAATTAGGGATGATTAAGATCACCTAACTAAAAAACAAAAATGAATTTTTTTTTTTGGAGAAATACTAACATAGATAATCAACCAGACTAATCATTGTTCAGTATCATGAATTTACTGCCATAATCTTTTGCCATGTATTAATATGATTCCCTGGTTGCTAATGATGTTTTTTTATTTTTGTAAATTGAGGCAAATTAAAGACTTTAACACGATGAACCTGGTTCATCGTTGCTGGTTCATCTGACTGACAAGGTACGTGCTCATCTCCATACATTTATTGAAATAATTATAGTCACACATGAGCAGGACTCTATCCTTATTTGGTTCAATTCAAATTCTCAGTACCTATCCTAAAATGAACCAGCTTCAAGAAGTCCCATCGCTACTTAATTAGCCTAGATTTAAGGGATTCTTAACTATCTAATCAATGACACTCCTACGTCGATTAGACTCCCTCTTGATTAAATGTTTTGTCCGTTGTATTATTCATAGCCACATCTTATAAAAGGGTCATAATTACCTCCCCTCTTCATAACATAACAAGTAGAATTAAGTTCTTCATTACTCTAAAATCAAAACTGATCAAATCTTCGTCTCTCCCTAAAATGTTCATAACAATGTCTTCACCACCCCCTGCCTCTTCTTCCTCTTCATCATCCATACGTGATTACGATGGAGGACATGAAGACTTTGAGTCTAATTCCCTATCAATATATAGTTCACAATCTCCAGTCAGATCTTCAACCCCTGAAAACCCTCCAGTTCTTGAACCCACACCTAACCCTACTCCAACCCCCAGGGCACGAAGAGTGAAAGTTCTTGCCAGAAAATATGTTGCTTCTGTCTCTCGTGCAAAATTCTTGGAAGAAATTCTTAAAGCCAGCGAGGTTCCTAAGTCTGAATCTTCAAGTTAATCCTTCAAATCCGCTAATGAGGATAAAGCACCAGGTTCATCCAGCTCTGAGCAAGGTAATCCTGAAGTTGATTCTGAAACTGCTACTACTGAAAATAGGTTTGTGTTGGTTGGGTCAGTTGTTGATGTTGAAGTGCCGGATAGGCATAGAAAATTGGGGAAAGATAAAATTCTTGAGAAAGAGAGAGAAGAAGGTTTTGTAAGGAGATCTGGGGAGGATGGTACCACTTTGGCTATTTGTGGTCCCGTTCCTGAGATTGTTGAAGAAGGTGTCACAAATTTAGGGGGAAGTGTTGCTGAGGAAGTAGCAGCAGGTCTAGAGAGCTTACAAAATCAACAGATGAACCTGGTTCATCTATCGAGGAGACACTGGATGAGATGCTGAGGAAGCTGGGGGAGTCTTATAACCCCAAAAAGAAGAGAACTCAAAATTTCAAGAAAGTCACTACCCCAATTCCTGCAAAGAAAAGGAAAGCTTTTGCATCTGTTGATGCTCCTGCCCCAAACGTTCGTGCTACACGAAGTGCTGTTCGACAAGGTGAAGAAGGGTTAGAAAGATCTTTGAGAGAGATCAAGAAAAGGAAAGCTTCAAAGGGAAAGGCAAAGAAAGGAGAGTCTACTGATGCTGTTATTGTTGATGATAATATGATGTACCTGTTCCACCATGAGGAGCAGCCTGCTCCCATTGTGGTTGAGACACCCAAGCCCAAGAAGGCTAAGGCTTCTTCAAAGAAGTCAGCTGATGTGTCTACCACACCCTCAAGCACTTCTAAAAGGACCAGGTCCAAGGCCAAGAAAGTGCAGGTTGTTGAAGAAGAATAAGAAAAATAATGGAGTGGAGGAGAGGAGAAGATGTCTGGTGAGAAATCTAACAAACTCACCTTGTTTGGCAAGCGTACAATTCTTAAGGGAAAACTGGTGAAAGATCTGGAAGAATCCAGAATGATCTTTTTGATGGATGTTCTAGATGTACATGGGTGGAAGGACATGGTCCTTTACCTGGAAGGAAGGCTGGAAAGGAACGAACTGGTGGAGTTTATGGCAACTGCAAGTGTCATGAATGTCAGGGTGACCTCCACAGTCAAAGGAATTCAGCTCACTTTTGATGCAAAGGAACTGGGAGAGATTTTGAATATACCTGCTGAGGGATACGATGATTACACTAGGCAAAGATGGCCTAGTCTTGATGGAATGGAATCAGATCTCAACATCACCAGATTCTTTTGTGAAAATGAGGAGGAATCTGAGCCCAGGCCAATGTTCAAAAGTGAAATGAAGCCCCCGAACAAGCTGTTCTTTGAATTTGTGATCAAATTCTTGCTGCCAAGACAAGAGAGAAGGCACATTGCAAGCTATATGGACTTAACGCTTATGGAATGCTTGTATAGTGGTAAGCATATTAACTGGCCAGCTTTCATCATTCAGCTCTTGGACAGAGTTGTAAATGGAACCAAAGCACACGCTATTCCTTATGGCTTTATTCTGACGGTTGTGCTTGCCCACTTTGATGTTCTTGTGAAGAGAGCTGAGATGGCTAATACTAAGGATTATTTTGGGAAGAACACTTTGCTGACATGTGATTATCTTGTCAATGTTCCTGAGGATGAACCTGGTTCATCTAGGAAGCAGCCGGTCAATAGCAAAGTCAGGTCATTGGTGCAGGAAGGAGAGATAAAGGATGCGAAGATCCTTAGATTGAAATCTCGCCTTCATGAGGTGGAAGCTGAGCGGGATGCTCTCAGAGTTTAACTAGCCAAGGAGAAGGAGAAAAATGAAGGTGTTCTTCAACAAACGCTTTCTCTCCTTCAGGCCAAGAACCCAACCTCATCTGCCCCTACACAACCTTAGGATGTCCAAAGCCACCAAAACCCCCTCATTGCCCAGTTCAGGATTTGTTCTGTTTTATTGTTATGTTTTGCTCATGGTTATGATTTTTTTAGTTCTTTTTGTGTATGGTATTTGATTACTGACTAATCAATGAATTCTGCTTATGTTAGTTAATTGACTTTGTCTCAGTTTCTTACATAGCTTGCATTTATTGGTTTCTTTTGATGATTAAATCGTGTTTGGACCTGCAGTTGCCTCAATGGCCATGAGTAATTGTTAACAAACTCTGGTAAGTTTATCATTTTGCAACTTTTCAATGATGCCAAAAGAGGGAAGAAATGTGCTTTTCAAATTTCAAACTATTGTGATATTTATAACCTAATGAACCTGGTCTCTCTACGATAAATGCTTAAAATCATACAAAGTGTTTGAAGTGTATACAGGGTAAAGCACATAGTTTGTCATCATCAAAAAGGGGGAATTTGTTGACCCAAGTCACTGCATGGTTTTGAAGATTGACAAATGTCTACCCAGTTGAACCAGGTCCATCGGAGCACACATACTTGAACAGACCCATTGGCACATGAACCGTCTATGTACAGGAGATAAACGTGATTGTGAATTATCCATGAACCAAGAGGTTGTCTCCTAATGCGAAAAGGTTGCAAATTGATAAGAGGTTAGAGTTCGAGTTCAGCAAGGACAGTAACAAAGGAAAAAAGTTGAGGTAAGCACACTCTTCCACCAAGGAAGAGTTTCATTAGAACTAAACAAGAACATCTTAACTACTGGCACTATATAATGTTGAAGCGCTCTTGCTGCATTCTGATCGCACAAAGGCAGAAGTGAAACAAGAATTGAAAGCAAAATTTCCAGAGCTATTTTGCAAGCAGAATCCTTGTGCGACACAAAGGCCACTGAGCAGCTAGAAGAACCAGTTCCATCTGTTTATCTTTCGAGTCTAGTTGGTTGTAGTAGGTGATTTAATATTGTATCTTTCAGCTTTATTAGAAGAAATTCTAATAGGTACACATTGTTCAAGTTAGAGTTAACTTGAAGCTTGTCGCAATTAGCTAGAGGCTAGTTTGCTACAAATGGATTAGAGTTAGTCCTAGGTTTACAAAAGAGTTTATTTTGTAAATGTTGTTTGGCTCAGAGTTGTAGTGAAAAGTTTGGGAAATTCCTACAGAGGAGTAGATCGTGGTTTTTTTCACCTTTTGAGACAGATGTTTTCCACGTAAAAATCTCTGTGTTTTTACTTTACTACATTTATTATTCCGCAACAGTAGAAGTTGGAACACCAAGAAGAACCAGGTTCTTCTAGTAAGACAACACTCAAAAAATTAGACACCACACAAATCACCCCCCCCCCCCCCCCCCCCCCCCCCCCCCCCCCCCCCCCCCTCTAGTGTGGTATTGAAGTATAAAACATCAATATGCATCCTCATATCACTTATAAAATTCTATGTTAAAACATGCTAATAATTAGTATGCTATCATGTACACTTAGAAAAATCATATTCAAGGATAAACGTTAATATAAATTTGTTACTCGTGCAAACCAGGTCTAATAATGTTGTAATATTATGGTACATCTAGAAATACTGCTTTAGGAAACTCTGCAGTCATGTTGTGTACATTTACAAATCATGTCTAGGACTTCTGCATACAAGTCGTTTTGTATCTCTATATGTGCATAATTAGGTGTCATGTTTTAAGTCCCATTCTACGCTTAGTCTAATTACTTATGCAAGAAAAAGGCCAAAAAAATAGTTTCACCATATTTACAAACAACTAGTAAGAATTCTGTATCTTTGTAACACCTAAGTACAACATGTTTAGGCAAAAAAACTTGTAACCGTTTCCTTTAATAAATCTGGTAACTACTGAGCATTGTCCCACGCCTAGGCAAGCCCTAGGTGACTAAAGTTGTTAAAACTGGAAATATGCATCTTTTATGTGTACTTCCTAACTATCAACGGATTAAAATCAGTAGGCAAAACTGATTATGACTTCCTCTCTAAGTTAAGACACAAACCTACCTCTTTGTTATTTTAAAAATCACTTAGATATTATGCTTTAGGATTCTGAATTAAGTGTTGCACCTTAACTGTGTTTGAGTCATACTGCCTATTTGCATTATTTGTGGAGGTATACCCGAGCCTTTCTCTGTTTCTATGTTTGTCCCCTTAATTGCAGTCCTATATGTTCTTGTTTGTCGCTTAGTATTTTGCCTTTAAACCTGAGGGTCTGCCTAGAACCTCCTTCATAGGATAGAAGTCCTAAACTCCTCCGGGGCTATTAGGAAGGGATGGGTAACAGCATGCAATAGCAGTCGTTGACCAACACTCGCTCTAATTACCTTTACGGGGTGGGAAGGGTAGATATGGATATGATGACCGGAGCGCTAATACCACGTGTAGCCCCTCTTTGAGGAGTGACATACCGGGTATTGCATTGATGTGATCCATATAACAAATGAATCTAGGACATTCCCCATCCCATATGCATTTTTAGAATATAATCCTTTTCAAAATCTACTGAGCTATTAAATATTTTCAAACTTAGTAACACATGTATGCTTAGACTGTGAGTCTTTCAAAACTACCTGCTTACTTTAAAACATTAATTGCTTACTTTCTAATTGTACAAAATTCATTAAAGTTGTTTGGTTGGGAACCACAGTTGTGGATTCTGCGGGGTGCCTAACACCTTCCCCTTAGGATAATTTCAAGCCCTTACCCTATCTCTAGTTATCAAACTTGTTGGTCAAGGAACCCCAAGTAGGTGCCCTAACGCACCTTAACTCGTAAGGTGGTGACTCTTCAAAACTTGCAAACCCTTTTCCCAAAAGGAAACGAGTTGTCCCAACAATGTCAAAAACCCTTGACCGACCCCGAAAGGAGTTGGAAAAAGGGGGCGCGAGAGCATGGCGACTCTGCTGGGGACGTTAGGCTTTTACCATTTTCAAAATGCTTTGTGAATTTGTACCTCTTCCCATTCCCCTTATGTGAAATTACTTGTCTATTTCTTCCAAGCATTTAATTTTCTTCAAAAGCAAACTGACATGTTTTCTTGTTTCTTTCCTTTGTAACCGATTTTAAATTATAACTGTTGTATTTACTACTTTCATAACGTGCAAACACATGACTACATGTTTTACTTCTTATTGCATAATCATGATTCAACATCATACTCCACTCGTGCCAAAACAAATCCTATAGCAACGCTTGATGAGTGGTTGCGCCCTTCCTATTTTATCACCCCCTAAATTCGGAAAAGCTTATTTGCAGTAAAACTAGTTGATCAGCGGTGCAGTCGACGCTTCCGTGCCTTTCCCCCTTGAGTTGTCCGCTCAAGGGTACCCGTCTAATACCCCATAGAAAACCTTACTCCGATATACTACTGCATGCATCATGGTCAAACCTAACCAGGCTAACGTGTTGTCCGCACAATTGCCTTTAGGATAGCCTTGTCCAAAGCCCACCGGGTTTCCATAAATCCCAACGGGCGCCATCACGTTCTGTGCATTTATTTGGAGAACTAAATGCTTGCATGTTAATCATAAGTGTATAAATAGTCGAGTCTGGTGGGGGTAAGGGCCTGACTATTTTGTCTTGCAGAATATGAGGTACGAAATCCCTAGATTCGGCATGGTCACCAACACTCACCCAAAGATTCTGAACTGGTTGGAGGACCTGCATTCTAGTGACAAAACACTCGTCAAGAAATATCTGGGTAATCTACCATCCCTCCTGGACATCGAACCTAACACCATGATGATAAAGGCTGCCACCTTATTCTGGGATTGTGAGAGGGTTGTCTTTCGTTTTGGGGACGTCGAGCTGACACCGTTGTTAGAAGACATAGGAGGATTGGATGGTCTAGTTTGGGAGACTCCGGGTTTGCTAATGCCTGAAAACCGCACATGCAAGGGTTTCTTGAAAATTATGGGTTTAAAGAAGAACACAGAGTTAGGGTGTCTAAAAGAGTCATACATCCCTTTCGACTACTTGTATGAAAGATACGGTGATAGAAAATCATAACGTACCTTCCATGACGAATTCGCTATCACATCCTTGGGACACATTCACCGTAGGGTGTTCGTCTTCATGGTTTGCTTCCTGGGGTTGATAGTATTTCCGACAAAGAAAAAGAGAATCCACACTAGGTTAGTTATAGTAACCAAGACCCTAATGGAGGGAATTGGTGGGCAGACTTTCAGCATCGTCCCTATGATCATTACAGACATGTATGGAGCCTTAGAACAATGCCAAAGAGGAGCAAAGCACTTCGAGGGCTACAACTTATTGCTACAACTCTGGCTTTTAGAACATCTGCAAAAAGACCAGTACCGGCAGGAGTTTCCACGAAGGGCGTGGAATGACCACATCTCTTTCCATCACCCAAAGAGAATGACTTATATCCCAGACCGGTTTGCTCAGCCTGAGAACGCAAGGAGTGGGTTGAGTTCTTCGATAATCTGAATGAAGAGCAAGTTCAATGGATGTTCGAGTGGTTTCCAATAGAAGAGTTCATAGTCCGGTCCAGAGATGCACCATTCTTGATATTGATTGGTCTAAAAGGAACATATCATTACGTCCCTCTCCGGGTTATGAGACAAGCAGGTAGAAAGCAGGTCATACCAAGGGTCGACAAGATGAGCCATTTCCGAGCTGACTTTCAAAATGATGATAGTCCTCACAAGAGCCAAGCCCAACACATGTGGCACTGTAATATCATAATGGAGAAAGATACAATTGAACCAGACCGATACCACGCAGGTTGTACACCTTTCTATTCGGGTTGGTTGGAAGAAAATTGGGACGGTCTAGGCAAGACAGGGTTCGTCCGAGGCCACACGATCATAGATAAAAAGGCCGAGGCACAGGTCAAGTACAATAAACTACGCAAAAGGATCCGTGAATGCAAGAACGAGCACCGCGAGATACATGATTACAACAAGAAGCTGATTGAGGAATGGAAAAACATGGCCATCAGTACCAATAGAAAGCTGGGATACTTGGAACGAGGCATAGTCGAGTTAGAGGGTAAATTCATCAAAAGGGTTAAAGATTCTCAAAAGGCTGAAGAGAACGAAGGAGGGCATCTAGCCAGAGTATACCTGCTACTCGAACTTCGCGAGCTGGGGAACCTGTTCGAGGGAATCAAGGATGCCGAGTCAAGGGAAGGTCCTTCTGGGACCAAGTAGACCGGATTTCTTTTCGCTTTATCAATGTAATAAGGCTCATGGAGTGATTTTTATTCCCTGCTTATTTAGTGTCGTTTTGGGTTCGTCTATTTTTACATTAATGAAATAAGGCATGTTTGCATTTCAGTTCTCCAAATTAATTTGTCGTTAGGCCTACCTCGGGCACAATGAGGTTCCCAAATTAGGACACACTTTATATTCTCGCACTACGTGTTTAAATACTACAATACTTTTTATAATCCTCACTGACTTGGTTACCTTTTGTTTTGTTTTTATTTCTTTTTCTTTTATTATTGCCCTCCCCAAAGGTTGGTTCGTGCACTCTGGAATCATCGTCATACCTCACAATATCCAAGGGCCCTCCACCCTCTCCTCCTCCTAGTATTCCCAAAGGCAGAAACAAAGGAAAAAAGTAAACGGAAGATTCAGGCAACATCAGGAAAGAAAACACAGTTGAACGGGTAGAGGCCACTGACGACCAGGGTATTCGGGTCCAAAATGAGACTATGTCGCAACTAGAACAAAAGTTGTTGAAATTTCAAGAAGAGCTTGATCAAGTTCGAAATCTGAAAACCTGGCATTCACCCTCAACGTCCCTGATGTCAACATCCAGAATCCTACACCTCCTCAAAACATTTCAAAGCAACAAAATCATCCCGCAACTCATCATCACACCACTCCACCAAAGAACCAAACCCTTCCAACACAATGCAATACCTGCCATACTCCAAGGAATACTCCGCTACTCATCCCAGAACCTCAGAACTCCATAAATGACCACCTCTACACCCATGCACCAGGCCATCACAATAACCTCATCTACGTGGAAACCATACCACACTCCACCCAACCTATCTCATACACACCCGAGTCTGGAGAAAAGGATCTGCTTATCAGGAACTTGGCCGAGGAACTCAAATCGCTGACCAGCCGAGTTCAAGGCGTTGAAGGAAGCAAAGGTGTCAAGGGGTTGAACTATGAAAACCTTTGCATACATCCCGATGTCGAACTGCCCGAGGGGTATAAACCTCCAAAGTTTGAAATGTTTGATGGCATAAGTGACCCAAGGGTCCATCTGAGGACCTACTGTGACAAGCTGGTTGGAGTAGGGAAAGATGAAAAGATCCGCATGAAACTGTTCATGAGGAGCTTGACAGGGGATGCTCTATCTTGGTACATCAGCCAAGACCCCAGGAAATTGTCGAATTGGGTAAGTATGGCGTCTGACTTCATGTATAGGTTCAGGTTTAATACAGAGAACGCACCAGATGTGTTCTACATCCAGAATCTGAAGAAGAAACCCACAGAAACATTTCGTGAGTATGCTACCCGCTGGAGGTCCGAAGCTGCTAAGGTCATGCCCACCTTAGACAAGGAACAGATGAATACGTTCTTTGTTCGAGCTCATGATCCACAATACTATGAGTGGTTGATGGTGATTGAGAACCATAAGTTCTCCGATATCATCAAATCGGGTGAGAGAATCGAAGAAGGTATCAAAAGTGGTATGGTCACTAATTTTGAAGCCTTACAAGATATAAATAAGGCTTTACACACAGAGAACCAAATCCCCATTAAAATACCAAACCTACCAAACACCTCCACTTATATGTCAGCCAACCCAAAATTACCAAGCACCCTCACCAACATATCAATCGTCTCCGCCACCTACCTATCAACCAACCTCACCCAGATATTCCCAACATGCTCCCGTTTACCACACTCACAACTCTCAACCATCCCAGTATCAGTAACCCTCTACACGTCGAAACTTCCCTAGACCTCGACCAAACTTTTACCGAAGACCTCCCAAACAATATACTTCCATCGCCGAACCTATCGACCAGTTGTATGAGAAACTAACGGGTTGCCGGTTATGTCACCCTTATCCCTGTTGTGACCCCTAAGAATCCTTCCTAGTGGGTTAATCCAAACAAGTCCTGTGCATACCATTCCGGCATAAAGGGACACACCATTGATGAATGCCGCTCTTTGAAGGATAAGATACAATCCTTGATTGATAACAAGATCATTGTGTGAAAGGAATCCGCTCCCAACGTCCGAAGCAATCCACTCCCAGACCATAAGGGTGGAGGCATCCACATGATTGAAGTAGAAGAAGATTGGGACCCCAAGGGGTCGATTGGGTTGATCATAGAAGGGGATGACCCAAAGAAGCCATCGGTTACTCTCAACCCAATCATAGTCCAGATTCAGTCGTCTGAGGATGCTGAAGTAGATATGTCTGTACCTTTTGAATTCGAAGCAGCGCCACTCGCAAAGGCACCTGTTGAGGTCGAAGTCAGACCTCCGGCAAATGCGCCTGCACCATTTGAGGTTGCAGTTCTGCCACCTGCTAAAGCACATGTTCCATTCGAAGTGAGGGTAGCTGCACCAATCACGGTGGCTATATCAACCACGCCACCTTTCTATACAAATGATGTACCATGGGATTATGTAGAGGAGCCAAGAAGGAAGGGTAAAGTCAAGATTGAAGAAGCTACTGCGGCACAGGGTATGACAAGGACTGGTAGAGTCTATACGCCTGAGCATTTGGTTGAACCAAGAAAACAGGCTTCCAACAGGCCACCCATTATTGAGACAGGTCCGGACGACCTTTGGAGGAAGGTACAGGCCAAGGAGTACTCTGTCATTGACCAGTTGAACAAGACCCCAGCTCAGATATCCATTCTTTCCTTGCTTCAAAATTCAGAGGCACACATAAATGCTTTGTTAAAAGTGTTGAATGAAGCGTATGTGCCAAATAATCACTAGTAGGGAAATGGTCAATATGGTAGGCCAAGTGTTAGAAAGCCATAAGATCACCTTTCACGAGGATGAGTTTCCACCTGAAGGGTTGGGTCATAACAAAGCCTTGCACATCATTGTGCAACGTGAAGACTATTTCATCACCAGAATTCTTATCGACGAGGGATCCAGTCTAAATATCTGCCCATTGATAACACTCAAGAAATTGGGCAAAGGGCTGCATGAGATAAGAGAGGGAGCGATAAATGTGAAAGCTTTTGACGGTTCTTAGAGGTCCACCATTGGCGAGATTTGCCTGTGCTTGCAAATGGGGCTGACATGGTTCGAAGTTGACTTTCAAGTAATAAATGTATCAGCTTCCTATAATATTCTCTTAGGACGGCCATGGATACATGTTGTTGGTGATGTAGCATCAACGCTGCATCAGGAAGTGAAATTTGAATGGAACCAAGAGTTAATCATCCACGGCGATGGAAGCAATCCTATTTACAGTTGCCAGACTACTCCAGTGATCGAAGGAAAAAGGAAGCTGGGAGGAGAAACTTACCACCACATTGAACGGGTCAATGCCATAGACAAGGACAAATGGTGGGATAGAAAGATCGCGAGAATGATGAACTGGAGAGGATACGAGCCAGGTAAAGGGCTCGGCAAGAACCTCCAAGGGATCTCCAAACCCATAAAGATCAAGAAACATGGCACAACCTTTGGTTTGGGATACGAATATACCTGGGAAGAATTCAATAAATGGTTGCTGACAAGGCGCGGTCCCTATTACCCACTGGAGCAGCCGATACCTCATCTAGAGCAAACATTCCATCAGGCCAGCATTATCTATGGGTCAGATGAAGAAGAGGCACTTGCAGCACTGAGGAATCTATTCTTAGAAGACACATGGATTGTTGTGGAATTCTCGAGGAGGAGGGGGAGGAAAGACCTTCCATACAGATCGTCAGCAAGGAGCGTATCTCAAGAACTGGACCATCAAAGGAGAGGCTACCATTCTGGCTTCCCTTTGCATAAGGCTACTATTCTGCCTTCCGAGACTAAGCATTGTCTCCATCTGCATCTTCATGAGGCTACTATTCTGCCTTCCCTTTGAATAAGGCTACCATTTTGCCTTCCGAGACTAAGCACTGTCTCCATCCTCATCAGCATAAGGCTATTATCCTGCCTTCCCTTTGCATAAGGCTACCTTTCTGCCTTCCAGACTAAGCATTGTCTCCATCTGCATCTGCATTTTGCATAAGGCTACCTTTCTGCCTTCCGAGACTAAGCTCTGTCGCCATATGCATATGCATAAGGCTATCTTTCTTCCTTCCGAGGTTAAACGCTACCTCCCTTTGAATAAGGCTACTTTTCTGCCTTTCGAGGCTAAGCTCTGCCTCCAATTTACTTTTTCATCGAGACTAAGCATTGTCTCCAGCATTATTTACTTCATTTTTCTTTCGGGCTAAGCTCTGCCTTTCAATTTGCAAGACTAAGATCTGTCTTGTCCGCATCATACTATTGCATCTTCATGGGCTAAAATATCGCCAACCTGTCCAAAGGCGTCATCGTTCGGAGGCACCATCTTCATGGACCGAGAACACCATGTCATGGCCTGAGGATCGCTTTCAATTTTACATATCATTATTCAAAGGCGTCATCGTTCGGAGGCACCATCTTCATGGACCGAGAACACCATGTCATGGCCTGAGGATCGCTTTCAATTTTACATATCATTATTCAAAGGCGTCATCGTTCGGAGGCACCATATTCATGGCCCGAGAACATCATTTCATGGCATGCGAATCCTTCATCAAGCAATTCATGGCCCAGGACATCATGGTCCGAGGACGCCATCCTTAACCGTCCGAAGACAATATTCATAGTCCGACGGGAACTTGCATCATGTCTAAATTTACGCACAATATATGCTTGTATTGATTGTTTGTAGGTAATCCGGCGAGCAATGGCTACCCTAGCAGAAGCGGTCCCGCTCCAGTTCTCCTAACCATCCCCGTAAGCCGTTTATTCATCCAGACCTGTATGTTGCATTCGTTCTTGTAAAACTTCATCGGTATACTTCGTCGGTGACTCCTGAACTACATACGGCCTGATTCCTGTAAAACCAGGGATATGTAGGCAACTCAGAAACCAGGGTGCGACCTAAATCTCGTCAAACCATTTCGCTCGGTCAAAATTGGCCATCATATCTTTACCCGACAACTCTTTCATCATTCTCGGGTAAAGAGGGGGCAGTTGTTGATACCCAATTTTTCCTCAAATTATTTTTAAACTTGCAAATATACCTCAAAATCAGTTCTTATAATAATTGGTATTTTCCTATAATTTTCCCACATTGTTATTAATTTATTCTAAATCATCCAGTATTTTTATCTCTAATAATTAATTATAAATTGCATTACAAATAGTTTCAAAGGAATTCCTTGATTTAATATATCATTTTGGTCCTATTAAGACCGAAATTTCACAAATTAGCCAAATTGGCATTATTTGGTTATAATTGCAATAACTTTGCAATTATAGCCTAATTATATATTGTGTGCTATTTTTACTCAATAATTTGTCATTTGTATTTTAAATCATCTAAATTTAGTCTATTTAGCATCAATTTCATTTTATATAATTATTAACCATTTTTATTAATTATTTATCTATTTTTTACGGGTATTTAACATCTAGCCACTTTTAATTTTGATTTTAGCCTAGTTAATACGGACCCCTAATCCAATTAACTACCCAGCCCAATCCTCAACTATACTCGGCCCAGTTCCCCTTTTGATCTGAGCTGGTGATTAATTCAAATCAACGGCCTAGATTAAAACTTACCTTAATTAATTCCTAGATGACTATCCCCCCCCCCCCCCCCCCCCNTACCCGGCCCAATCCCCCTTTTGATCTGAGCCGTTGATTAATTCAAATCAACCACCCAGATTAAAACTTACCTTAATTAACTCCTAGACGACTACCCCCCGTTCATTTCCCCCTCACTCGTAACACTCAACCGTCTCTCTCTCTCTCAGAATCCTCTCGACTGTCTCTAGAACCTTCATCCCCCTGAGCTCTGTCTCTCCTTCTCCGGCCACCCCCTTGCCGGAAACTATGGAGTTTCCACCTCTCATCAACCCCATGGCTCCGTCTTTCTTGCCTGTGTAACCGATGGAGGATCTCCAGTGACCCTGAGGCAATACACTCCCATCTCCTGTCTCATGCCATGTTTTCCGGTCTCCTATGGCCGTTCGAGTAAGGTCCTTGCATTTTTCGGCCAAACGCCGGTAATATCTAAGTCTTCTTCTCCTTTTTGGGTTTTCTCTGGAAACCCTAGCTCTAAATCGTCAGATCTTTTTAGATACGTGATGGATCTATGTCTCTTTTAAGATTTTCACATGTTTTCTCTTAAAAACCCTTTGTGTTTCAAACGATTCTTCATTTTTAAGAACTAGGATTTCTTAACCCCTTTTGAAAATGCTTTATGTTCTGGTTTTTAGTACTAATCTATGATTCCCAGTATGATTTTAAATGTATACTTGAGTCACCTCTTCTACCCTAATCATTCTGGTTAAACCCAAAATTTTGGGGGTTTAAGTTCATCTTGTTTGCTATGTTTGCTAATCTGTATGTTTCTTTTGGATTTCTCTTAATTCTATACTTCTCGCTTTAATTTTGTTGTTAGGGTTTTCAACCTTCTACTGTTTCTATGATTTTTTTCTTAGAGTTTCTCTCATTTTTGTGCTATTTGTTGTTTAGTAAGTCTGATTATTTGTTTAGCAATTATTTACCTAATACTCTACTGATTTTGTGCATCTCTTCGTAAAGCTATGATATTTTCTTTGAATATATGATTTTGTGTATGTCCCTTATAATTTCGTACTGATTTCGAATTGTTTCCTTATTTGTGTGATACCTTCCTCAATTAATACTAATTCCCTGGGATTTTCAATCTCGTTCATGATTCTTGTGACTAACTTCCAGAATTAAAGCTGTATTCTACCTTATTTATGTGCACGAATATGTGGTTGATTGTTTGACATATATTTCCCTAATTAAGTATTATGCACCTAGACTTAATTGCATATTGTATACTTTACCCCTCCCATGATAGTAAAAATCAGTTCATAATTGATTCTTTCCTTATTTAACATTAATTGTGTTCGTTTGAACTAGGACTCCCTAATTAAAGGGAGTCCAGGTCTGTGATTGATTATGATTGAAGATTATTCGTATAAATATGTTAAACTAGCACTCCTTACCTTATTTTCTACTCGTTTTCAAAAGCTATAAATACTCTACTCTTTCTTTAGCATTAAAAACGAAAAAAAAAGACACACACAAACATATTCATTGTTCTGAACTTTCTCCTACTCTCATACACACACTTTCTTGCTTCTCTTGCTGATTACTTGCTAATCAGTCGGCTGAACGCCAAGCTTGAGTAACTCTACTGCTCTATTTGCTCTACTGCTCTACTGTTCTATTGCTTTATACTCTACTTCTCTATTTGCTCTACTGCTCTACTGTTCTATTGCTCTATACGCTGCTGCTCCACTTCCCTGCACACTACTGCTCTACTTCTCTGAACTCATTCTCTCATTTTTGACTTGTATGTTTTCTATTTGATTTACAGCATCCAAAACAATATGTTTTATTCGTATTGCACTTCCTTTTATTTCTCTTATGCTTTTACTTATAGTTCTATTGTTTACCTTGCAATTAGCATGCCTATTTACTAGTTCATTGAGGTGATTACCCCTTCCCTATTTTAGCATCTCTACTGCTTTTCTACATGTTTCATTGCACGTCTGCCTTACCCCCTGACCCCCAGCACATTTCAAGCATGCATTTGTGTTACTTATATGCCATGTAATCCTGAACCCTTTCCCTGAACTTAATGTGTGAACTTGTTTAACACCCCTCAATCTAAGGTTGTTAGGCTCCTGGCATGAACACTTTGTGATAGACTATAAGTGTGTAGTATTTTAATACTTCCCTGGTGTTAACTTGTGTGCAAATCTGTTTCTATTGTGTGACTTACTTGTCCCCAATACCCTTTCCTTATTTGTGTTTTCTCCCTGAACCATGTTCGCTGTCCTGATTTTAAGTTTGTTAACTGTCCTATTCCTTTTCTTTCAAACTGGTTTTCATTAAAGCAAACTCTTATGTTTTTCTCCAAAACCATTTTCAAACTGTTTTTCAAATCAATTCTTTCAAAACTATGTCAAGCACTCTCACATATACTCTTAGAAGTCTAGGTTCTCCCCCTTTAATATGTGACTGCTTAGGGACCCAATGAGCTCCCTCTGAACTCTGACATATTAAAGTTAACCTTTCCACACTGCACTTACTCAAGTTTGGTTATGAATATGGGTGTGAGCACTGCCCAGGATCCCTTGAGATCCTTAGGGAACTTTGACACACCTGGATCATGTGAAAGACAGTGAACCAATGGCATTGAGGCATTCTGGAGATATTGGGCCTATCAGTAGGCTCCCTATTGTGTAACTTTTTATTTTTTTATACATTTATGTAATTTATGGAAATGGTCTGTAATAATTATTTGTAAACAACTCTGGGGATGGATAGTGAAAACGGATGGGTATTACGCATGCTAAAAGGGTAGAAATCATGCTTTAGGTTTTACTTTCTATTTGCAACAGAAATCCTGTGCAGGACTCATATATACATGCATTAGACATCATGCCATCTTAGTCCCATATGTTTATTGTTTCCAGCATATGCATCCTCATATCACTTATAAAATTATGTGTTAAAACATGCTAATAACTAGTATGCTATCATGTACACTTAGAAAAATCTTGTTCTAGGACAACCGTTAATATAAATCTGTTACTCATGCAAACCAGGTCAAATAATGCAGTAATATTATGGTACATCTAGAAATCTTGCTTTAGGAAACTCTGCAGTCATGTTGTGCACATTTATAAATCTTGTCTAGGACTTCTGCATACAAGTCGTTCTGTATCTCTATATGTGCATAATTAGGTGTCATGTTTTAAGTCCCATTCTACACCTAGTCTAATTACTTATGCATGAAAAAGGCCAAAAAACAGTTTCACCATATTTACAAACAACTTGTAATAATTATGTATCTTTGCAACACCTAAGTACAAAATGTTTAGGCAAAACAACTTGTAACAGTTTTCTTTAATAAATCTGGTAACTACTGAGCATTGTCCCATGCCTAGGCAAGCCTTAGGTGACTAAAGTTGTTAAAACTGGAAATATGCATCTTTTATGTGTACTCCCTAACTATCAACAGATTAAAATCAGTAGGCAAAACTAATTAGGACTTCCTCTCTGAGTTAAGACACAAACCTACCTCTTTGTTATTTTAAAAATCACTTAGATACTATGCTTTAGGATTCTGAATTAAGTGTTGGACCTTAACTGTGTTTGAGTCATGCTTCCTATTTGCATTATTTGTGGAGGTATACCTGAGCCTTTCTCTGTTTATATGTTTTCCCCTTAATTGCAGTCCTATATGTTCTTGTTTGTTGCTTAGTTTTTTTCCTTTAAACCTGAGGGTCTGCCTAGAACCTCTCTCATAGGATAGAAGTTCTAAACTCCTCCAGGGCTATTAGGAAGGGACGGGTAACAAAATGCAATAGCGGTCGTTGACCAACACTCGCTCTAACTACCTTTACGGGGTGGGAAGGGTAGATATGGATATGTTGACCAGTGCGCTAATACCACGTGTAGCCCCTCTTTGAGGAGTGACATACCGGGTATTGCATTGATGTGATCCATATAACAAACGAACCTAGGACATCCCCCATCCCATATGCATTTTAGAATATAATCCTTTTCAAAATCTACTTAGCTATTAAATATTTTCAAACTTAGTAACACATATATGCTTAGACTGCGAGTCTTTCAAAACTACCTGCTTACTTTAAAACATTAATTGCTTAATTGCTAATTGTATAAATTCATAAAAACTGTTTGGCCGGGAACCACAGTTGTGGATTCTGAGGGGTGCTTAACACCTTCCCCTTATGATAATTTCAAGACCTTACCCTATCTCTGGTTATCAAACTTGTTTGTCAAGGAACCCAAGTAGGTACCCTAACGCACCTTAACTCGTTAGGTGGCGACTCTTCAAAACTTGCAAACCCCTTTCCCAAAAGGAAACGAGTTGTCCCAACAATGTCAAAACCCTTGACCGACCCCCAAAGGAGTTGGAAAAAGGGGGCGCGACATATATATATATATATATTATTTATTTTTTTATTTGAAAGAAAAATCTTTAAAACATAGTTCTTTCAAAATACATGATTTTCAAATATACTTCCCCAATAAATGTATTTCAATATAATTTTTTGCAAGACAAATGCTTTTCAATTATACCTTTGAAATAAAAGTCCTTCGGACATAATTTTTCCTTAAGACAAATACCTTTTCAGCTATACTTTTCAATAAAAATCTTTCGATCATAATCTCCTCAAGATAAATCTACCGGAACACATTCCGTAACTCAGAATTTGTCATGTAGTACATGGGGAAAGCTCCCGGAATATGTCAGTAGTCCCAATTTAAATATGCAATGCAGTTTATGGGAAAGCTCCCGGAATACGTCCGTAGTCCCAATTTAAATTTGCAATGCAATACAGGGGGGAAGCTCTCGGAATACGTCTGTAGTCCCAATTTAAATATGCAATGCAGTACAGGGAGAAAGCTCCCGGAATACATCAGTAGTCTCAATTTAAATATGCAATGCAGCCAACTAAGGAAAACAACCAGAATGCGACAGAAACACATACATTGCCACAACAGGCGCAAAAGCAACAAAAGACAGAATGCAAGGTGCGACGAGCAAATCAATACAAAGACTTGAATCCCAAGAATGGTAAAAACTCACTCATAAGAAGTAGCCACTGAAGGGAATGCCAAGCACAAGTGAAACGATATAACAAGGGGAAAACCAAACAAATATAGCAACGATTCACAATATTTAAGTCATCAATAAGAAACCAATCATCCCGGCAAGGGAAACAGTTATAACCAATCTCGCCTAAACAATCAGCTTCACGGAATAAAACTCAGCTTGAACAATGCTCAGTAATAGGCAACACCAAGAAAATATCATCAACATGGATGATTATCAACTAAACCTAAGTAGCACTCAAGGAAAATTCATATAAATCACAATGTACGACTCACGGGCATGCTTGACACCAACGTATAGATATTCCAATCACTGCTAAAAAATTATAGTGCGAGATTATGCTAATTCTAGTCAAATAGGAAGTTTATGAAGGAAGATATAGCACGACGGTAGAAAAGGTAAAGTCTTAAGTTAAGTCAATTAAGATCAAATAAGAAACAAAGGAAGACTAAGCAAGTAATTTCTAATTTAAGCAGAACAAAATGAACTAGCAATCAGAACTCAGATATAACAAATACAACTTCATACACAGGGAATATAAGGACCTAAGAATCCTAAAAGGCCAACCTATTTGCAAATAAGACCGAGTACGCACTCGTCACCTCGAGTACACGGGCTACAAACAACATAGAAGACTCAATCCTAAGGGGTAGTTTCCCCCACACAAGGTTAGGCAAGATACGTACCTCAAAGACGACAACACGGTACTCAAAAGTTAACTTCTCGGGCAAAAAGACCTCCGGAAGACTCAGAATCAACTAAAACAACTTCAAAGTACACATAAATCGTATAAGGAACTATTCCGAATAATAAAGTTTCAATCTTTACAAAATTATAAAAATCAACCCAAAAGTCGACCCCCGGGACCGCACCTCGGAACCCAACAAATTTTAAAAAAATCTGAATACCCATTCCGATACGAGTTCAACCATACAAATTTTATCAAATTTCGATATCATTTGGTCCCTCAAATCATGATTTTTGAGTTTAGGAATTTCTTTTCAGAACCCACATTTTCCTCAACCCAAAACACAAATTAAATGATAAAAACAAGGACTAATTCATGGAATATATTTAATTCTAGTGGAAGAACACTTACCCATTCGATTTGTGTGAAAATCCCTCAAAGAATTGCCAAGAACCAAGCTCTAGAAGTCAAAATGTGATCAAAATGGTGAAACTCCCGATTTTGGGTTATATTCTGCCTGCCCAGGAATTAAAGCATCGCGATCGCGAGAATTCATATGCGATCGCATAGAGAAAAATATTATTGGCCAAAAATGGTTCTATGCGATCGCGAAGGAACATATGCGATCGCATATAAGGAAAAAATATGTTTCTCCAACACCACACTACGCGATCGCGAAGCAGGGGATGTGATCGCGTACAAGAAATAATCCGATGCTCCAGTGGAAGCACTATGCGAACGCGATGGTGTACATGCGAATAATGAGAAGAAGGATGTAGACTTCCGCGATCGCGAAACTGCCTATGCGATCACGATTAATAAAATTGGGTTGGCCAACATTACACTATGCGATCGCGGATGTGCCTATGCCATTGCATAGAAGAAAATACCAGATAGTAGGACAGCAGTGAAAAATGAGGGAAAATAGACCCGAAGCCTATCCGAAACACACCCGAGGCCCCCGGGACCCCGTCCAACCACACACACAAGTCATATAACCTAACACAGACTCGCTCGAGGTTTCAAATCACATAAAACAACACCAAAACGACGAATCAGCCCAAAAATCAAACTTATGAAATTTCAAATCTTCATATACCAAAACTCGTACCGAAACCTATCAATTCAACCCGGAATGACGTGAAATTTTGCAGACAAGTCACAAATAACACAAAGGACCTACAGCCATTCCCAAAATTCTATTTCGGGCCTAATATCAAAATTTCGCCTATCGACCGAAATCGTCGAAATTCTATATTTCGCCAAATTACCTCAAATTACTCTACGGACCTCCAAAACCAATTTCGGACGCGCGCCTACGTCCAAAATCATCATACGAAGTTGTTGACATCACCCAAAACTCATTCTAAGGCCATTTACACAAAAGTCAAACCTTCGGTCAACTTCCATCACTTAAGCTTCCAAAAATTGAAATTTGCCTCCCAATTCGGCTCTGGATTATCCGGTAACTGAATCCAACCACGCACGCCGGTCGATATACACAATGTGACGCTGTTCATGACCTTACGCCACCGAACGGAGTTGAATTTCTCAAAACGACCAGTCGGGTCGTTACATTCTCCCTCTTAAAACAAAGGTTCGTCCTCGAACGTGTCAAGATTCACCTCAAACTCATCCAATCACTGATTGCACACTTCCAACACACACCCGCGGGTGATCCCACGTCACCCCAACCTATATAAGCCTGATGGCACAATCACAACTGCAATATAGCCTTCCCATTACCACCGAAAAGCCTCATACCTCAATTTCTCACCTTTTACTCATTTCCAAATGACCCGATTCTAAATCCATATCTGGCATTAGCCTCAACCAGATGCATTAACTCATGACTGTACCCATAAGGTACGACCACACAATATAGCACATCACACATGGGCTCAAAATAACACTTTTAATCACAATAGCTGCCTAAAATCAACTCAGCATTGACAATTAGCCTCACATCTGAAAGAACTCTGTTTCCAAGCCCCATCAATGGGTCAAGACTCCCCCTCTTGGGCGCCCTCTACTCACCTGAATACCCTGCTATAACACACCTGCCTGAATCTTGGAACTATCTCTCACCCTGTGGCTAACATCTCCACGCTCAAAACAACCTCTCTGCTGACGTGGCTGTGTGTGATGACCCAAAAGGTCATCCCCTGTAAATTTAACTAAAACTGTGTTTCGAGGCCCCGAGAGCCTCCGTTAATCTCACCTCGATGTGCGTGTGTAGCCCGAGCGCGTAGCCGGGAAGTCTTTATGTGGAAATTTGATAAAAAGTTGAATTTATGATAATTAATTGAATAAAGTTGACTTTGGTCAACATTTTTGTAAAACACACCCGGACCCGCGATTTGACGGTCCCGGAGGGTACGTAGGAAAATTTGGGACTTGGGCACACGTATGCCTGGAATCGAAGAGGTCCGAAGTCCGATAAATATATTTTTAAAGAAACTTTTTTTTCTGAAAATAATAAATGCTTTTGAAAATGAACTTTGTTGTGAAAACTGTGTTACCGGGCCCGTATTATGGTTCCGGCGCCTGGAACAAGTTTAATATGGTTATTATGAGTTGTCTGTAAAATTTGGTAAGAAACGGACTTGGTTTGACGTGTTTCGGATCAAAAATGGGAAATTTGGAAGTTTATGAAGTTTGAGAAAATTCCATAGATTTTGGATGTTAATTCATGGTTTTTGATGTTATTTTGGTGGTCTAATTACTCGAACAAGTCCGTAGGATGCTTATGAGGGTGTGTGTGTATTTGGTTTTGAGCCCCGAGGGCTCGGGGGTGTTTCGGGTAGGTGTTCGGAGTGTTTGGACTCAAGGAAACCATTCTGGTGCACCAGTTCTTGTGTGCCCGCACCTGCGAGCCTAGGGCCGCAGGTGCGAGACTGCAGGCGCGACGTTTTGTCCGCAGGTGCGGTCCCCCTCGCAGATGCGGACTATCTTCCGCAGGAGCGGGTACGATTTCGCAGGTGCGGCCCCCGGTGGGCCATGCCATTTTCCGCAGGTTCGATCCCTTTTCCGCACCTACAAGATCGCAGGTGCGACCAAAGCACCGCAGGTGAGAGAGTCGAGCAGTGAAGTTCTTTTAAAAACAATTTCAGACGTTCTTCTTCAAACATTTTCCCAAAAATAGAAGGCTTAGGGCGATTTTACAAGAGATGTTCTTCCCAAATCGTAGGTAAGTGTTCACTAATTTATTTCCTTCAACTATTTTAATGTTTTTCATCAATTATCACCGAGAATACTAGGGTTTCAAAGGTAGAAATTGGGGGTTTTGGGTAGAGTTAGGGCTTTTAGAATGTTTAGGAATTCAACCTCGTTTCGGGGTCAAATTTTGGTATTTTTGGAAGAATGTTGGAAAATGTATAATTAGGTTTTGGGATGGAATTATTGAGTCATTATTGATGTGATTAAGTTAATTATGTCTAGATACTATCGTTTCGGAGTCGCATTCGAGAGGAAAGGTGGTGTTAGAGGCTTGACTTGCATCTATGGAGCCGAGGTAAGTGTTTTGCCTAACCTTAGCTTGAGGGAATAGGTATAGAGTCTAAATTGCTACGTGTATTCCATGTCCAACGTATAGGTAAGGTGACGAGTACCTATGTGTCGTGGTCAAGCTTGACCATGAGTCAAATGCGATGATTTATATTGTGTTCTTGATGTTCTCTGTGTTATGAGTAATTGGTTATTTAGAAGTGATACGTTGAGGTTGTTTCATGACTTGGGAAGTTATTGATTAATTGTTTCAGTTGATGATTATTATTGCTGAAATTATAACTCTTAGTGAGATTGGTTATAGCTGAGTCCCTTGCCGGGACGGTAGAATTTTGCTGGTTATTTCTGTACATTTAGAACTTCTTATTATTGAACCTTCACATTGAATTGTTGTTTCTGTGTACATTATGCACGAGGGGACATTCTGTGCCGAGTGACTGCGAGCTTATGCACGAGGGGACATTCCGTGCTGAGTGATTATTATTATTTATGAACGAGGGGACATTCCGTGTTGAGTGATTACTATTATTTATGCACGAGGGGACATTTCGTGCTGAGTGACTGTGAGGTGATGCACGAGAGGATATTCCGTGCCGAGTGATTTTATTATATATGCATGAGGGGACATTCTGTGCCGAGTGATGGTGAGGCTATGCACGAGGGGACATGCCGTTCCTTTTTGCTGCTTATTTACTTGCTTCGAGATGTTAATTTATGTCTTACTTCTACATTTCAATTGTTATCTTATTCTGCTGTGTTGGTAATTTGTTGCCCCTTTATGCCCAGCATGTTCTCCCCCGCAACTTTATTTCCTGTCTATTTCCTGTTATATTATTGAACTGTACAGGTATTAATTGCGGTAGTGTCCTAGCCTCGTCACTACTTCGCCGAGGTTAGGCTCGGCACTTACTCAATACATGGGGTCGGTTGTACTGATGTTACACCTGCACTTCTTTATGTTGTGCAGATTACGCAGCCAGACCCGATGGACATTGACGGAGGGAGTATCCTTTAGTCCATTCAGGCGACATCAAGGTAGACCCGCAGACGTTCGTGGGCCTTGGCATCACCTTTTACCCTTCTCCTTCAGTTCTGTCTTATTTTTATAGTTCAAAGACAGTTATATGTATTTATTCTTCAAACCCCTTTGTATTTAGTAATCTCATAGATAGTTCGTGAGTTAGTGACACCAGTTCTGGGTTAAATTTACGGTATTTATTTCGAAGCTTGTTATATAGTTCTGAAATTAGTTAACTTTCATATTATTAATCACAGTTGCCTTAGTTATCCTGTTCTTTTTAGTTGTTAATGGGTTTATTTATCCAAAACGTTGGCTTTTCTAGCGGGTTCAACGTTAGGTGCCATCACGGCCTGAAGGTGGGATTTCGGGTCGTGACAAGTTGGTATCAGAGCCCTAGGTTGCTTAGGTCGCACGACTCACGAACAAACTTGGTAGAGTCTGAGGGATCGGTACGGAGACGTCTGTACTTATCCCCTAGAGGCTGATAAGTTAGGAATGACTTCATATTTCTTCTCCTCTGTCATGCAACAGAAATCAAAATGCTAATTGAGTTTCTATTCTATTCTCTCGCATATGGCGAGGACGCGTGCTTCCCCAGGTTCTGATCAGCAGCCCGGTATTCCTGTCCCAGCTCCTACGAGAGGCCGAGGCCGGGGCAGGGCTCAACCGAGAGCAACAGCCCCAGTGGAGGATTCTCAGGTTGAGTTCACCGAGGAGATTACAGCTCAGACAGTCCCAGTTGGACCAGCTCAGACAGTCCCAGAGGGGTTCATTGCTACGCCGGTGCTTCAGGACGCTCTAGTCTGCTTGGTGGGACTCATGGAGAGTGTGGCTCAGGCTGGTATTCTTCCTACTGCACCAGTCGTCTCTCAGGCTGGGGGAGGGACCCAGACTCGTGCTACTCGTACACCGGAGCAATTAGATCCTCAGTTTCAGACTCCGGCACCTCAGACAGCCGAAGGAGCTCCGCCGGGTATTGTGGCACCGACAGTTGAGGGAGCAGCTATGTCAGCAGATTCTCTATGGAGATTGGATAGATTCACCAAGTTATTCCCTACTACTTTCACTGGCGCACCATCAAAGGATCCCCAGGATTATTTGGACAATTGTTATGAGGTTCTTCAGAACATGGGCATAGTGGAGTCCCATGGAGTTGACTTTGCTACATTTCGTCTTTCTGGCACCGCCAAGACTTGGTGGAGGGATTACTGATTGACCAGACCAGTTGGGTCTGCACCTCTGACTTGGGCTCAGTTCTCCGAGTTGTTCTTGGGGAAGTTTCTTCCAGTTACTCAGTGAGAGGATATTTGGAGGCAGTTTGAGCGTCTTCAGCAGGGCTCTATATCTGTCACTCAGTACGAGACCAGGTTCATTACACTAGCCAGGCATGCTCTTATGATACTCCCACTGATCGGGAGAGGGTTCGGAGATTTATTGAGGGTTTGGCTCAGCCTATCAGACTTCAGATGGACAGGGAGACGGGTACTGATATCTCCTTTCAGGATGCAGCCGATGTGGCCAGGCGCATTGAGATGGTATTGTCACAGGGCAGTGGTCAGGGTTCTGACAAGAGACCTCGTCATTTCGGCCGATTCAATGGTGCCTCATCTGGAGGCAGAGATTCCTTTGGCAGAGGTCATCCCCCTAGGCCATATCAGTCGACACTCCAGGTATCCCGCAGTGCACTTTTAGCTCGCATCAGTGCACCGCCGATTCAGAACTTTTAGGGTGGTCATTCTGGTCGTCAGGGACAGTTACCGAGCCAGTATTCTCAACAGCCGAGGTCTTTCTTCACTTGCAGTGGTGTAGGGCATATTTCTAGGTTTTGCCCCCGAGGTTTTGGTGGTTCTCAGTATCAGGGTTACCGCGTTGTGGTTCCCGCATCAGGTGCACCCTCACCCCCTCAGCCAGCTAGGGGTGGTGGTCGTGGTGCCACAGGTGGAGGTCAGACTCATAGAGGTGCAGGACATGCCACGTGAGGTAAAGGTCAGGCAGTAGTAGGTCGACCTAGAGATGTTCAGGTTGGAGGGGCTCCGCCCCGATGCTATGCTATTCCGTCCAGGCCTGAGGCTGAGGCCTCTGACGTAGTTATCACAGGTAGGGTTTTAGTTTGCAGCCGAGATGCTTCGGTGTTATTCGATCCGGGCTCTACTTTCTCTTATGTGACTTCATATTTTGCCCCTTATTTGAGCATGACCCGTGATTTCTTGAGTGCTCCTGTATATGTGTCTATCTCGGTGGGTGATTCTATAGTTGTAGATCGAGTCTACCGTGCTTGCTTAGTAGTTATTGGTGGTATGGAGACTCGGGTTGATCTTTTGCTTTTGGATATGGTTGACTTTGATGTTATATTGGGGATGGATTGGTTATCTCCCTATCATGTTATTCTGGACTGTCATGCCAAGACAGTGACCTTAGCCTTGCCAGGAGTACCTCGCTTGGAGTGGAGAGGGACTCCTAGCCATTTTTCAGGTAGAGTTATTTCTTATATGAAGGCTCACCGTATGATCGAGAATGATTGTCTGACCTATTTGGCCTATGTTCGTGATTCTAGTGCCGAGGTTCCTTCTATGGAGTCCGTGCCCATGGTTCGTGAGTTTTCAAAGGTATTCCCTGCTGACCTGTCAGGTATTCCACCCGATAGGGATATTGACTTTTGTATTGAGGTAGCTTCAGGCACTCAGCCCATTTCTATTCTGCCGCATCGTATGTCCCCGCCAGAGCTAAAGGAATTGAAGGAACAGTTGCAGGATTTGTTGGATAAAGGCTTCATTAGGCCTAGTGTTTCTCCTTGGGGTGCTCCAGTATTGTTTGTTAAGAAAAAAGATGGCTCAATGGGGATGTGTATTGACTACCGGCAGCTGAATAAGGTTACTATTAAGAATAAGTATCCTTTACCGAGGATTGATGATCTATTTGACCAACTTCAGGGTGATACAGTGTTTTCCAAGATAGACTTGAGATCAGGTTACCATCAGCTAAGGATTAGGGCGTCTGATGTCCCTAAGATGGCCTTTTTCACTCGCTATGGGCATTATGAGTTCTTGGTGATGTCATTTGGGTTGATAAATGCCCCCGCTGCTTTTATGGAGTTGATGAACCGAGTGTTCATGCCCTATTTGGACTCATTTGTGATTGTGTTTATTGATGATATCATGATTTACTCCCGTAGCCGAGGGGAGCTTGAGCACCACCTTCGGATCGTCCTCCAGACTCTGAGGGATAGACATTTTTATGCCAAATTTTCTAAGTGTGAGTTCTGGTTGAGTTCAGTGGTATTTCTGGGCCATGTTGTGTCGGCAGAGGGTATTCAGGTGGATCCCAAGAAGATTTCAGTAGTCAGAGATTGGCATAGACTCACTTCAGCTACAGATATTTGGAGTTTCTTGGGCTTAGCAGGTTATTATCGCCGATTTGTGGAGGGAGTTTCACCTATAGCAGCCCCGATGACCAGGTTGACCCAGAAGGGTGCCCAGTTCAGGTGGTCGGATGAGTGTAAGGCGAGCTTTCAGAAGCTTAAGACAGCCTCGACTATGCCATCGGTGTTAGTGTTGCCCATAGGTTCAGAACCGTATATCGTGTATTTTGATGCTTCACGGGTTGGGCTTGGTGCAGTGTTGATGCAGGATGGCAAGGTCATAGCCTATGCTTCTCGTCAGTTGAAAGTTCACGAGAAGAATTATCCAGTTCACGACTTGGAGTTAGCAGCGATTGTTCATGCCTTGAAGATTTGGAGGCATTACTTGTATGGTGTGCCATGTGAGGTGTTCATGGATCACAACAGTTTACAATATCTATTCAAGCAAAAGGAGTTGAACATGAGGCAGAGAAGGTGGTTAGAGTTGTTAAAGGACTATGATATTACCATTCTTTATCATCCGGGGAAGGCCAATGTGGTGGCCGATGCTTTGAGACGGAAGTCAGCCAGTATGGGTAGTCTTGCTTATTTATCAGTTGGAGAGCGACCTCTTGCTTTGGATGTTCAGGCTTTAGCTAACCGATTTGTGAGATTGGAAGTTTCTGAGACTGGCGGTGTTCTGGCCAATACCGTGGCCCGTTCTTCGTTGTATGATCGTATTTGGGCCAGGCAGTATGATGATCATCATTTATGTGTTCTTAGAGATACAGTCCGGCACGGAGGTGCCAAGCAGGTTACGGTTGATTATGAGGGAGTTCTGCGGATGCAGGGCCGTATTTGTGTACCTGACGTTGATGGTATTCGTGAGTTGATACTACAGGAGGCCCATAGTTCTCGGTATTCCATTCATCCGAGCGCCGCAAAGATGTACCACGACTTACGGCAGCATTATTGGTGGCGGAGGATGAAGAAGGATATTGTAGCCTATGTAGCTCGGTGCTTGAGCTGTCAGCAGGTTAAGTACGAGCACCAGAGACCCGGTGGTTTGATGCAGCAGATTCAGCTTCCCGAGTGGAAGTGGGAGCGTATCACCATGGATTTTGTAGTTGGGCTCCCCCGGACCCAGAGGATGTTTGATGCGGTGTGGGTTGTTGTGTATAGGCTGACCAAGTCAGCACACTTCATTTCGGTATCAGTTTTGTATTCAGCGGAGAAGTTGGCAAAGATTTATATGAGAGAGATTGATAGATTGCATGGGGTGCCCATATCCATTATATCATACCGAGGTACTCAATTTACCTCCCATTTTTGGAGGGTATTTCAGCGAGAATTGGGCACACAGATTGAGTTGAGCACAACGTTTCATCCTCAGACGGACGGACAGTCCGAGCGTACTATTTAAATTTTGGAGGATATGTTGCGGGCTTGTGTCATTGATTTCGGGGGTTCATGGGACCGGTTCTTGCCTATAGCTGAGTTTGCCTACAACAACAGCTACCAGTCGAGCATTTAGATGGCTCCATATGAGGCGTTGTATGGTAGGCGGTGTCGGTCCCCAGTCGGATGGTTTGAGCCGGGAGAGGCTAGATTATTTGGCTTTGAGTTAGTCCAGGATGCCTTGGACAAGGTGAAGATCATTCAGGATAGACTTCGTACAGCTCAGTCCGGGCAGAAGAGTTACGCGGATTGTAGAGTTCGAGATTTGGCATTTATGATAGGAGACCGGGTACTTCTTCGTGTTTCGCCCATAAAGGGCGTGATGAGGCTCGGAAAGAAGGGCAAGTTGAGCCCTAGGTACATTGGTCCATTTGAGATTTTGGATAAGGTAGGAGAGGTGGCCTATAGACTTGCCTTGCCACCGAGTTTATCAGCCGTGCACCCGGTGCTTCATGTGTCTATGCTCCGGAGGTATATTGCGGATCCATCTCATGTACTTGACTTCAGCGGTGTCCAGTTGGACAAGGATTTGACTTACGAGGAGGAGCCGGTAGCCATATTGGCTCGACATGTTCGTCAGTTGAGATCGAAGAGTTATCCTTCAGTTCGTGTTCAGTGGAGAGGTCAGACTGTTGAGGAAGCTACTTGGGAGTCCGAGTCCGATATGCGGAGCCGATATCCCCATCTTTTCCCTAATTCAGGTATCTTGCTATGTCCGTTCGAGGACGAACGTTTATTTTAGATGTGGCGATTGTGATGATCCAAAAGGTCATCCTGTGTAAATTTAACTAAAACTGTGTTCCGAGGTCCCAAGTCTGAGAAATAAATTTTTAAAGAAAATTGTTTTCTGAAAATAATAAAGGCTTTTGAAAATGAACTTTGATGTGAAAACTGCATCACCGGGCCCATATTATGGTTTCGGAGCCAGGAACAGGTTTAATATGGTTATTATGAGTTGTCTGTAAAAATTGGTAAGAAACGGACTTGGTTTGACGTGTTTCGGATCAAAAATTGGAAATTTAGAAGTTTATGAAGTTTGAGAATATTCCATAGATTTTGGAAGTTAATTCATGGTTTTTGATGTTATTTTGGTGGTCTAACTACTCGAACAAGTCCGTAGGATGCTTATGAGGGTGTGTGTGTATTTGGTTTTGAGCCCCAAGGGCTCGGGGGTGTTTCGGGTAGGTGTTCGGAGTGTTTGGACTCAAGGAAACACTGATCAGGTGCGGTCCCTCTCGCAGATGCGGACTATCTTCCGTAGGAGCGGGTACGATTCCACAGGTGAGGCCCCCGGTGGGCCTGGCCATTTTTCGCAGGTGCGATCCCTTTTCCGCACCTGCGAGATCGCAGGTGCGACCAAAGCACCGCAGGTGCGAGAGTCGAGCAGTGAAGTTCTTTTAAAAACAATTTCAGACGTTCTTTTTCAAACTTTTTCTCAAAAATAGAAGGCTTAGGGAATTGTTTCAAGAGATTCGCTTCCCAAATCGTAGGTAAGTGTTCACTAATTGATTTCCTTCAACTATTTTAACGTTTTTCATCAATTATCACCAAGAATCCTAGGGTTTCAAAGGTAGAAATTGGGGGTTTTGGGTAGAGTTAGAGCTTTTATAATTTTTAGGAATTCAACCTCGTTACGGGGTCAAATTTTGATATTTTTGGAAGAATGTTGGGAAATGTATAATTAGGGTTTAGGATGGAATTATTGAGTCATTATTGATGTGATTAAGTTAATTATGTCTAGATACTATCGTTTCAAAGTCGGATTCGAGAGGAAAGGCGGTGTTAGAGGCTTGACTTGCATCTTTGGAGCCGAGGTAAGTGTTTTGCCTAACCTTAGCTTGAGGGAATAGGTATAGAGTCTAAATTGCTACGTGTATTCCATGTCCAACGTATAGGTAAGGTGACGAGTACCTATGTGTTATGGTCAAGCATGCCCGTGAGTCAAATGTGATGATTTATACTGTGTTCTTGATATTCTTTGTGTTATGAGTAATTGGTTATTTAGAAGTGATACATTGAGGTTGTTTCATGACTTGGGAAGTTATTGATTAATTGTTTCAGTTGAGGATTATTATTGCTGAAATTATACCTCTGAGTGATATTGGTTATAGCTGAGTCCCTTGCCGGGACGATAGAATTTTGCTGGTTATTTCTGTACATTTAGAACTTCTTATTGTTGAACCTTCATATTGAATTGTTGTTTCTGTGTACATTATGCACGAGGGGACATTCTGTGCCGAGTGACTGTGAGCTTATGCACGAGGGGACATCCGTGCTGAGTGATTATTATTATTTATGCACGAGGGGACATTCCGTGCTGAGTGATTACTATTATTTATGCACGGGGGGACATTCCGTGCCGAGTGACTGTGAGGTGATGCACGAGGGGATATTTTGTGCCGAGTGATTTTATTATATATGCATGAGGGGACATTCCTTGCCGAGTGATGGTGAGGCTATGCACGAGGGGACATGCCGTGCCTTTTTGCTGCTTATTTACTTGCTTCGAGATGTTAATTCCTGTCCTGCTTCTACATTTCACTTGTTATCTTATTGTGCTGTGTTGGTAATTTGTTGCCCCTTTATTCCCAGAATGTTCTCCCCCGAAACTGTATTTCCTGTCTATTTCCTGTTATATTATTGAACTGTACAGGTATTAATTGCGGTCATGTCCTAGCCTCGTCACTACTTTGCCGAGGTTAGGCTTGGCACTTACTCAGTACATGGGGTCGGTTGTACCGATGCTACACCTGCACTTCTTTATGTTATGCAGATTACGCAGCTGGACTCGGTGGACATTGACAGAGGGAGTATCCTTCAGTCTATTTAGGAGACATCAAGGTAGACCTGCAAACGTTCGTGGGCCTTGGCGTCACCTTTTACCCTTCTCCTTCAGTTCTGTCTTATTTTTATAGTTCAAAGATAGTTATATGTATTTATTCTTTAGACCCCTTTGTATTTAGTAATCTCATAGACAGTCGGTGAGTTAGTGACACCAGTTCTGGGTTAAATTTACGGGATTTATTTCGAAGCTTGTTATATAGTTCTAAAATTAGTTAACTTTCATATTATTAATCACAGTTGCCTTAGTTATACTGTTCTTTTTAGTTGTTAATGAGTTTATTTATCCAAAACGTTGGCTTGTCTAGCGGGTTCAACGTTAGGCGCCATCACGGCCTGAAGTGGGATTTTGGGTCATGACACTATGGAAGCCATACAATACGAGTACTCTGAGACCCATGAGTACTTGAAACCCTATGCACAGCTGGTAATGCAAACTGAACTGGCTGACCCCCAAAATTGTGGGGTACCCTGCTTCCATATTAAGGAATAGTGGATTTCTCCAATCTACGAGGCGTCATTGCCTCCCTCAACCCTCTCTCTTGATCTCGTATATCCTCTCGCTCCCGGTCCCACATGCCCTCTAACCGGCGAGCGATCCCTACCACCTGCTGAAACGAGGCATCCGACTCTAACCCTTAAATCTTGCTGAACCGAATATCATGCATGAGTCCCTCAATGAATCTACGGACTCGCCTGCTAACTGAAGCAACCAATTGAGGTACATAACTGGTCAACTCACTTAATCTAACGGCGTACTCTAATACTGACATAGTGCCCTAACGCAAATTCTCAAACTCCGCGCACCATGCATCTCGGAGGGACTGGAGTGAAAACTCCCTCCAAACATCTCAGAAACCTGAATCCATGCAAGTTAACCTGACTCGGCCGGGCTACCCCAACTCATATGCCCACCACCACTGACAAACCGCTCCTTTGAGCAGAGACGTGAAAAAAACAACCCCGCTTGACTCCACAATACCCGAAGTACGAAAAATGTAGTGACACTCCTCCAGGAAACCTTGTGCATCATCTGTTGCCAATCCACTGAAATATAGGAGGGTGGTACTTCATGTACCTCTCAAGTCCAAGGTGTTCTTCTTCCAATGCTGCTGCCCCGACCACGGGCTGAACTGAAACCACATGCTACCATGACAACTGGAACGTTACCAACATGGTTTTGCTGCTCTGGGGTGTAGACGGTGGGAGTCTGAACTCCTCCCTGATATGTGAAGTAGTTGGTGCACTAAACTCAAACCCACCTAAGTCAGTGTACCAATTATACTCAGAAACTGCGCCCAGATCTCCTGACGTCCGTGGTAGCAACAGGCACCTCCAGTACCTGTCCCCCAACTGGAATTACCGGTGGCTCCTCAACGGTTGCTCTCGTAGGCATCTTAACTACGGCACGTGTTCCTCGTCGTCCTCTGTCTCTGACCCTTGTGAAATTTGTTTCGGGGTAACATCATCAGGAGCCGCAGCACGTGTCCTCGCCATCGGTGAGAGAATGGAACAATAAATTTCAAATTTCAGGATCAAAGACCTCGCACAATGGGAATTATGGATGTGAAATTGTCCTAATAGTTTTGTAGCCTTTCGAAGATAAGTACAGATGTCTCCGTACCGATCCGCAAAACTCTACTAAACTCGCTTATGACTCGTAGCACCTATGAAACTAGAGCTCTGATACCAACCTGGTAGCTGGTGCACCAGATCAGGTGCGATCGCACCTGTGGAGGGCTAGCCGCAGGTGCGAGACCGCTTCTACGGTCCCAGCCTCGCAGGTGCGACCTTTGAGGGAGATGCCTATTTTCTGCAGATGCGGACCCCCTTACGCAGAAGCGGAGCCGCAGGTGCGAAACCAGGCCCTCTTTTCCCTTCTCCGCAGATGCGAAACCGCAGGTGCGGTCCTCGAGCCACAGGTGCGAAAAGCCTGTAGGCAGTCAGGTCGTCTTAAATACGTGACTTTGTCTCTTTTTGAGCCATTATCTTCACTTGGGATGATTTTGAGAGCTTGCAAATAGGAGATTCAACCTAGCAACTGTAAGGTAAGTAATTCCTACCATAAAATGAGTTAAATATTTGAATTCTTAGGTAGGATAACACATTAAATTGGTAGAAATCATGGGAAGAGTAAAATCTAGGGTTTTGATAAAAATAAGAATTTACTAAGATATTTGTTATGGAATCATACAAAAACTATATAATATTGATCCTTAGGCTATGGGTGATTGTTCCATCGAAACTTTCCGGAATCCGAGCATGTGGGCCCGGGGATGTATTATAGGATATTTCAATTTAGGTTGGAATGATCATTTAAGTAGAAGAATTATGGACTTTTGAGCATTGATTGACTTGTTAATGTAATGTTCGGCTAGATTCGAGTTCTTGGGCGACGAATTTGGAATTTCGGGCGCATTCTTGACCCGGAAAGTAGAGTTGACACGAGGTAAGTTTCCTTTCTAACCTTGTAAGAGGGAATTGTCCCCATAGGCGAAGTACTTAACTATGTGTCATTAATTGTGGGGACTACGTACGTATAAAGTGACGAGAGTCCCTGCGTAGTGACTATTCTTGATATGTCCGGGTAGTTAGGTTCACGCCATGCCTTGTAAATTTCATAATTTAACTATATGCTTTGTAATTCTTTCGTATGCAAATTTGTTTCATGGAGTTCTCCTAATAGGTGTTTTTAGACGAATCATTATTATTTTTGGAAAAAGAATTTAAAGGAAAATGTTATGTTTATGTGTGACAGATTCGCAATATATATATTCCGCGAGCGGAGTGATTCTTTTCACTACTCTCGTGGGAGCAGGTCGTACGCCACCGCAGGTTAATAGATGCATCTATGTTTCGCGCAGTTCGACCCTCTGGCAGTGCACATTTACTATTATGTTGTCCCAAACCGTACCTTCTAATATATTGTGCGCATGCTACTTGTTTGATATTATTCATGACTTAAGAACTGTTAAATGACTTGAAAGAATGGATTTGCAATTTGTATGTTGGAGTTTCGACTCAAAATAGGTTTAGTAAATATGCTAGATCTTCATTGTTCTATTATCCATGTGTACTTGTTACTCTCTTTAATTTATTCACCTAAATATAATGTTTGGACCCTAGTAAGTGTCAAGTCGATCTCTCGTCACTACTTCTTCGATATTAGATTGGATACTTACTAGGTACATATTATTTATGTACTCATGCTACGCTCTGTACTTAATTGTACAGGTTCTGAGGCAGGTGCATCTGGGTATTAGTCCGAAGTTCGTCCCTGATATTTGCCTGGTCCAGACTTCACGGTGAGCTGCTCCTCTTGACGATACTTGGCAGCACTATGGAGTCTTCTTTTGTTATTCTGTCTATTCTTTTCAGACAGTAAGACAATCTATGTATTCTTTTATTTTTACTGTACTAGTATGCATGCAGACTTGTGACACTAGTTCCTGGCACACAAGTTAGTAGACATTATTTTGGGATGTAAATGTTAAATTATGACTTATATGGCCATTTCTGTTTAAGATTGCCTAAGTTATCTGATTTTACTTAATGTCTTAAATCTAAATCAAGTAAGTGTTGGAAATGTTTTGGTAAATTAAATGAAACCCACTAGTAGTGATGTTGGCTTGCCTTACTACGGTGTTTGGTGCCATCACGATCTGAGTTAAGATATGGGTCGTGACAACATGGTAATTCCTGCTTTAACATTTTGAAACCGTTACCTTTCACTATATTACATAATAATCGAAATAAAATCTGCTAAGTAAATACGATAGTTTAACACTACATTTTAATAAAATACAACCCAAACACATCCCAAAACCCAGTGTCACAAGTGCATGATCAAATATCTAGGAATTATACATGTACTACAATACTTTTCCGGAATACAAAGTGAAAAAGGAATTTAAAATAAAAATACAATACATCTGAGGGAGACTCTGTCGGCTGCGGGTCGTCTCCAATGCTGCAACTCGTCTAAGTCTCCAAGTCGGCCACATCACTGCGTCAAGCAGGGCCACTAGCTACGAATGTACCTGTGCAATAAAAATGCACAGCAAGTGTAGCATGAGTACGAAAACAACGTGTACTCAGTAAGTATCCCGCCTAACCTCGAAGAGGTAGTAACGAGAGGTCGAATTTGACACTTGCTAGAGGTCAATTTAAATAAAAACAAAGGGTGATACTAAACATAAATATCATAGGCAATTTAATATGTAATTATAGAAAATAGCAACTTCTTTCACATTTAAGATTTTAAATGTTCGTCATTTCAGTTGACAGTTTAAAATTCCCGGGCCAATAAACAGGTATATATCACAGAAAGTACACAGCAATTACCATGGGCAAGAAATGTCGAGGGTCAAACAGCACGGACCAACAATAAAAAAATGTGCAATGCCGAAGGGTCGAACGGCTCGAACCATAGATGCATCTATTACCCCGCTCGCGAATCGATCATGCGACGCAGTCATATATAAATAATAGAGTTATCCTGCTCGTGAATCATACATGCGACTCAGGTACTCATAGATACACATATTCACACAATAAAATTCATATTTTTATCAAGAAAAATAATTACTCAAGGAAGTGATAAAATTCCCTTTTAATGGACACGAAGGTAGTTTTAAAATCTTTTCTGGAATTTCGTTTGCCAGGTTCGATAGGATTTTTAAATATTATAAATTTATCAGTAAAGTTACAATTACAACAAATAAAGCATGCTTTTGTTTGTCATATTTGCAACCTTATTGATGAGATTGAAAATGACTTAAATCTTATTGAATTTGACAAACGAATCTAAGAAAAGAATTATTTACTATCTTCGTGACCATCAAAAGAAAACTTTGTCATTTCTTGAGTTATTGCTTCCCCGACATAGTCGGGGTAGACTGTTTGAATGTGTATGCTTATGTGTTACCGCTTCGCAATATATATTCCGCGAGCGGATTGATTCTTTCCACCACTCTCATGGGAGCGGGTCGTACGCCACGGCAGGTTAATAAATGCATATGTGGTTCGAGTCGTTCGACCCTTCGACATTCCACATTTTATTATTGTTGGTCTGCACCGTTCGACCCTCGGCATTTTCTGCGCATGATATATGCTATATACCATCTGTGACTTGGACTGTTAAATTGCTTTTAAAATGTAAACTGCTAAATCAAATGACGGAAAATTGAGAATTTATAAATTTATGGAAACAATTATTCTTTCCTGTCATTATTTGTTATTTGATTTTAATACCCATGTTTTATTTCATACATTGATTATATTGAATTGACCTCTAGCAAGTGTCAAAGTCGACCTCTCGTCACTACCTCTTCGAGGTTAGGCGGGATACTTACTGAGTACACGTTGTTTTGGTACTCATGCTACAGTTGTTGTGCATTTTTATTGCACAGGTACATTCATAGCTAGTGGCTCTGCTTGACACGACGATGTGGCTGACTTGGAGACTTAGACGAGCTGCACTATCCGAAGACAACCCGCAACCGACAGAGTCTCCCTCAGATATATTGTATTTATTTTTATTTTAAGTTTCTTGTCCAGTTTATACTCCGGACAAGTATTCTAGTATATGTATAATTCTTAGAAATAGCTCATGCACTTGTGATACCGGGTTCTGGGATATGTTTGGGATTTATTTTATTAAACTGGATTGTTACAGAATTTACATCCCTTAAGAATAGATTTCTAGATGAAGGAGGTAGACACTACAACTTTTCTCTTTGCATATTTGGCCATAGTTAGTTGACCCCGCAGAGAATTAGGGTTTCTCAATAATCTCCATGCAAGACTGGAAAGAAAAATCATATTTTTAGCTTTAGTAGGTCGAATGCCTAGCCAACCCTCATTTTTATCTTTAGTCAATATTTGCCAGTTAATGAGATGCAGTTTTTTTGCCAAGTTTGTGGATCCCCATATAAAATCCCTTTCTATTTTCTTTAGGATTATAGGGGGAAGCAAGGCATATTGCATCAAATGAGTGTGAATTGCACTTAATATACTAGTGGCTAAAGTAGTCCTTCCAGCCATATTAAGGAAGGAGCATTTCTAGTGAGACAATCTAGTTTGTAATTATCAATGATAAATTGGAAGTCTTTAGTAGTGGGAGAGTGATTTAGTATTGGAAAACCAAGGTATTTTCCAAATTCATAGGTACATTTGATGCCAAATAGGTTTGTGAGATATTGAATGGTATCATTAGGGCAATATTTGGGCAAGACAATTCAAGATTTAGGAGTATTAATAGATAGACCGGATTCATCACAAAAGAGGTCCATGCAGGATTTTATGCATTGTCCCGTTTTTTTATTTGCCTTTCCCATTAGGGTAATGTCATCTGTGTGAACACCCAATTTTTGCCCCGCATGAAAATTACTCCTAAAAATAATCAAAAAATAACTTTTAATAAATTTTAGGAACTTTTCTTTATTTAGTTGCATTTCATGCATGTTTAATATTTTAAAATCATAGAAAAAACATAAAAAAAATTGGCATATATTTTCATTTCATGTAATCTTAGGTTTAATTCGCATTTTTAGAAATTAATTATCCTTTAATTGATAGATTAATATATAAAAGTTACAAAAAATATACATTAGCTTAATCAATTAGTTTATTTAATTAGGTAAAATGTTAATTAGGTCGTTTTGATAAAAAAAAATTAATTAGTAGTAAGATGATTATTTTTAAAGATAAAATTTGCCTTTATTTCAAATTGGCCTAATTTCAGAGCCCAAAATCCCAGGCCCAACCAAATTCCCTACATTCCAACCCTAATCTCCTCCTCTATATAATAGAGACCTAAGGAAATACAAAAGGGGGAGAATATTAGAAATCCCCTTCCCCTTTTGAAAACCCCTGAAGAACGGTGTCGATCCCCCCTGGACCTCCTTCTTCCTCTTGACTTCCCCCATAACAGACCTGAAAACAAAAGAAAACACAAAGAAAAACCCCCCAATCACGGCGACCATCTACACACAAGACAACCGACAAAACGCTAGGCTTCATCTTCACTATCTTAGCTGCCGCCGGCAGCCTTACTCGCGGGAAAAGAGAGCTGCTGCTCAATGTCACTCCCTCCTTTGAACACCCAGCACCTCATCAATCTTTAGCCATCGAAACCACCCAAACTCCAGTTGAAAAACAGCCTTAAACACAACTAAATCAATAGCAAAACAACCCCAAAACCAGCCACTAAATACCTCCATAAATAGCCACAAAATGATTCGTTTGAGTTTAAGTTCAGGATTCCCTTGTTCGAGCTCGTTCGTTCGAGGTTGTCGTCGTCAAATTTTCTGGTCAGTTTAGTCTTCCATTGGTTCCCAAGCGATGTTTCGTCATTGGCGAGGTCCTTGATCTGAGATCAGTGAGGGTTCCCGGCGAGGTTCTTATTTGGCTCCGAGTTGAGTTTTCCTTTTTTGGCTTTAGGATGATCGACATGATTTTCTGTACGTTATCTTGGGTTTTTCTGCTAATATAAGGTCCCCTTTTTTTCTCCTTTAACATGCTTCATAGTTCCGTGATATTTGCTACTTTATTTGCCTAATGAAAGTTAGACGGTATTCTTGTTAAAACTTGATTACTAGCATGTCTAAGTCGTGTATCTATCTAAGAATTTTCATGTGTTAGATGTATAATTTTTGTTTTTAATGACTTTGGAATCATGTGTAGAAGTAGGAAGGGCTATTCCCTTTGTTAAAATTGAGATAAACAATCTGAAATTTGTTAAAGAGAAATGGAATTGTGTCTGCTAACAGAGGTTGAAATAAGGTGTCTGGAATTATTTTTAACTTAGAAGGATCTGGGCCAATATCCACAAGTCTAAAACGCTCTTTTCATTTTTTTGTGATGCATATCTCCAAATAACTGGACCATACCATTTCTTCCTGCAATAATTTTCATAACTCTTAGATTTGTCACAAATCATCCCAAACTTAGGAAAGTAATTAATTCTTGAATCTTCATAGCTTGCTTTAGGTGATTAATAAATTATCGTGGCTATGGGTACGGCTCCCGTGGCATGGTCGCGATACATAAATCTAAATTCGGGCGAGCATTTCATGTGACCCGACAATAATAAAATCACATGTTGAATCGCGAGTGCATTTCATGTGGCGCGGTTACAATGTGTCAAAAAATAACAAATGCACGCCATCGTGACTTGTCTAAGATAAATCCATAAACATAAAAAATGATTTATATACATACCCCGAAAAGCTAAAATACCACTTTTAGATAAAAATTCAAAACTTAGAGAATAATTGAGTATCGCCTCAAATAGGCATTCTAAAACCGTCACGACCATAGTCTTGACTACATAATCTACACTCAGGTGTGACAACTCATGTCCTCGACTTCAACTTAAAACTATATTAAAATCACGTGTTGTAATTCGCGGGTGCATTTCATGTGGCACGATTATAACATGTCCAAAAGCAGACGAGTGCACGTTATCGTGACTCGTTTTCAAGATAAATCCATAAATATCAAAAGAGCGGCTAAAAGTGAAAAAAGGGTAAATGCACGATAGGCTAAAACTCATAAATAACCAGATAATATATGCAAATATTAATAGTTAAGCGACTGTGCTAGAACCACGGAACTCGGGAATGCCTAACACCTTCTCCCGGGTTAACAGAATTCCTTACTCGGATTTCTGGTCGCAGACAACTTAAAGCAGAGTAAAAATTCCTCGGTTTGGGATTTTTAAAATAAACGATGTCCCGGAGCATCGTCAAAAATCCGAATGGCGACTGTGAAAATTAAAATAAATTCCAAATCCGAATAATGTTACTTAAAGTGGAAAAACTCCCTTATTACCCCTTTATTAATCCAGGGGTAGTGAAAAAGGAGGTGTGACAGCTCTGGCGACTCTGCTGGGGAATTTACCTAGAATCTCTGGTTCAGGGTTCAAGAATTCGAGCTTATATAACTATTATATTTTGGCTTTCATTATCTGATTTTACGTGTTTAAACCTAATGTGCTAATTGCCGCATTTACAGCTTTGATATTATCTGAACTGCGTATAAAACTGTGCCGAAACCCTTCTTCTCCCTGAGTCTTCTAAATCATCTGGGAAGTGTGCACTTCGTGTGACTTCTTTTCTGTTACAGTCATCCAAATTTTAGAACTATGTACGGACAAGTTGCTAAGCCGGTGAAGCTTTTGTATTACCGGTACGCTGCCCCGACCTCGACTCGAGCTGTCTGCTCGGGTAAGCCTTGTCTAGAACAAAACACCAGGATATAAACCTAGTATAACATAGCCTCATGACGGATCCCTAGTAGGAACGATTATTTGCATCACGTGCTTTTGACTTAGGGGACTCAACACATGGGTTGGGTCCGTTTAGGATAGGTGAACCCGAAATAAAGACCATTCTGATGCATCTTACCTGCTATGTGTACAATATTTTGTTTCGGCTTGTTTGTTGACCGAATAAAGAAAAAATAGCAGAAAAACCAAGAGTGAGATAGGATAGAAAATTTACCCAATATTTGAAAACCCCGATACTTGAAAATGTCATGAAACTCTACCAAAATTTTTGAAAGATGTAGAAAGAGAAAATGTATTTCAAAAAAATAAAAATAAGTTAATATCATTTTCCCCGGTTCTTTTCAAAACTGATAGAATTACGCGGGTTTGATTCTCACCGGATGTGAAATACGTAAGCAAACTTCATCGGTTCCGGCCCCCTATTTTTTAAAAATTCAAAAATATTTTCTTTTAATCTGTTCTTTGGAAATCGTTCTTTAGAAAATTTCAAATAAAAATATTTAACCAAAGATATTTTTGTGGGGATCTTTCGTTGGAAAAGAAAACAAGTGAAATCAAAATTCAAAAAAAATATTTTCTACCTATTTTTTTTTAGAAGTCTTTTCCCAAAAAAAAATCAAAAAAATCAAAAATGCAAAAAAAATTCTTTCTTCTTTAGAAGTCTTTCTTGCAAAACATTTGGACAAAAATCAATTTTAAAAAAACCAAATTAAAAAATCCAAAATTATTCTCATTCTTCTTTCGAAAAATTGAAAGAAAAATTCAAGATTCAAAAATATTCTTTTTTCTAATAGAAGTATTTCTTTCATAAACTAAAAAAAGAGTCCAAAAATTCAAAAAAAAAATCCTTTCTCATTTAGAAGTTTTTATTTCGAAATTCTAAAAAAAAATCTATATCCAAAAAATATTTCCTTTCTTCCTTTTAAGTCTTTGTTTCGAAAAAAAAATACAAAATTCAAAAAAAAAGTGTCAGGTTATTTACTTTATTCCCAATCTTCCCGAACTACGCAAGATCTGATTCATGCGGCGTCATGATACGTAGGCAATCCCCATTGGATTCGATCACAACCATAAAAAAATTAAAAAGAGTGAGAGAAAAAGAAAGTGAAAAAAGAGGAGAGAGAATAAAAAAAAAGGAGTGACAAATAACTGAGAAAAACAAAGAGCGAAAAAATGAGAGAAAAGAAAAAGAAAAAGAAAGAATGATAATAAGGACCGATTGAGTCCCCTCTAACATGTTTTTTGTTTTGAATTGTGAAGAAAGTATGAGGTGGTCGGTTTGTGGTAAGCTGCAACACAATTCACAAGGTCCAAGAAAAACTGCCAATGACAACTGACATCGAAGCTGTTACGAGTGCTCATGAGATTTAGGGTCAGAGGGTTCAACAAGAGTCCACTATGGCTGAGGAAAATAGAGTTTTGAAATGGAAAATTGCTTAAATGTGTCAAGCATGGGCCAATGGCCAAGGACCACCCTTTTTTCTCATGGTTTCCCAGAGTTCACACCCATCTCAACTACTGCCAGTCCGGTCTCATTGCCTGATCAATTCTATCCACCTGGGTTCAGTCCTTATCCCAACTGCACGACTACAACTGGAACTTGTGTTGCTTACTCACAAAGTGTGCCATTAACAACCAATCAGACAACCACTGTTTTTATGCCCGTCTTCACTATCCCACAGCCAACAGCGGTACAGAAGAAAAGTCATGAATCATAATTTGCTACATAACAAGAACTGTGATAACCCAAGAAGCCATCCCATGTTAACCTAGCTAAATTTGCGTCCCGAGGCTCCAAAATCCTCTGTTAATTCCACCTTGATATGTGTGCGCAGCCCAGGCGTGTAGCCGGGAAGCTTCTATGTAAAAACTTGATGAAAAACTGGAATCTAATAATTAATTGACTAAAGTTGACTATGGTCAACATTTTTGGTAAACGGACCCGGACCCGTGATTTCACGGTCCCGGAGGGTCCGTCGGAAAATATGGGACTGGGGCGTATGCCCGGAATCAAATTCCGAAGTCCCAAGACCGAGAAATGAATTTTTAAAGAAAATTGTTTTCTGGAAAATATAAAGGTTTTTGAAAGGGATAATTAATGTGGAAACTGTGTTACCGGGCCCGTATTATGGTTTTAGAACCCGGAGCAGGTCAAATATTACTATTAGATGTTGCCTGTAAAACTTTGGTGTCATTCCGAGTAGTATAGGTCGGTTCGGCGCATTGCAACCGAATTCAAGAACTTAGAAATTCTTAAGTTTGATCCTAGGGGTTTCGAGGGGTGATTTTGAGATTTAGCGTTGTTTTGGGTGTTCCGAAGCCTCGAGCGAGTCTGTAATATGATTTAGGACTTGTTGGTATAATTGCACGGGGGCTCGGGTGGGCCTAGAGGCCTCCCGGACCACAATCGGGGCCAAAAACCAGCAACTTCAGCTGTTGGTGCACCAGATCTGGTGTGACCGCAGGTGCGGTTGCCCAGATCGCAGGTGCGATACCGCTCCTGCGGTCATGCCATCGTAGGTGCGAGCCCCTTAAGGACTTGGCCAACCTTCGCAGGTGCGGGCCTCCACCCGCAGGCGCGACCTCGCAGGTGCGAGATTTGCCGCAGGTGCGAGCCTTCCATCACAGGTGCGGTCCCTGGCCCTCTTGGCCTTTTTCCGCAGGTGCGGGACCGCATGTGCGGTCCAATGGCCGCAGGTGCGAGAATCACTGAAGCAGTGATTCATTTAATACAGGCTCTCTTCCTCTTTTCACCATTTTCTTTTCACTTGGGCGATTTGAGAGCTTTGCAAGAGGGATTTCATCTAGCAACTAAGAGGTAAGTAATTCTCAATTATATGTTAGTTTATTACATCAAAACTTAGGTAGAATAACACCTAATTAGTGGAATCAAAGGGGTTAGAGTGGAAACCTAGGGTTGATGAACTTAGGGAAATTTCACCACTTTTTCACCATGAAATCTTATGGAATTTATATAAAAATGATCCTTAGGCTATGGGTGAGTGTTTTCTTCGAAAATTTCCGGAATCCGAACATGTAGGCCCAGGGGTGTATTTTGGGATTTCTTCAAGAATGATGAATTAGCCTAATTAGTAGTAGAATTTCATACTTTTGAGCGTATGTTGATGTATTTAAATAATATTTGGCTAGTTTCGAGTCCTTGGGCTACGAGTTTGGAGTTTCGGGACTTTCTTGACCCGAGGAGTAGGTTCTACGCGAGGTGAGTCTC
>ML255490.1:70110-212801 GCA_005239495.1 Nicotiana undulata
CAAGAGGGATTTCATCTAGCAACTAAGAGGTAAGTAATTCTCAATTATATGTTAGTTTATTACATCAAAACTTAGGTAGAATAACACCTAATTAGTGGAATCAAAGGGGTTAGAGTGGAAACCTAGGGTTGATGAACTTAGGTAAATTTCACCACTTTTTTCACCATGAAATCTTATGGAATTTATATAAAAATGATCCTTAGGCTATGGGCGAGTGTTTTCTTCGAACATTTCCGGAATCCAAACATGTAGGCCCAGGGGTGTATTTTGGGATTTCTTCAAGAATGATGAATTAGCCTAATTAGTAGTAGAATTTCATACTTTTGAGCGTATGTTGATGTATTTAAATAATATTTGGCTAGTTTCGAGTCCTTGGGCGACGAGTTTGGAGTTTCGGGCGCTTTCTTGACCTGAGGAGTGGGTTCTACGCGAGGTGAGTCTCCTTTCCAACCTTGTAAGAGGGAATTGTCCCCATAGGTAAATGTAAATGATTGAATTGTCCGTATTATGGGGGCTACGTACGCGCAAAGTAACGAGAGTCTGTGCGTAGCTACTACTTTGTTGTGTCGGGTAGAATTTGGGATTTCACAAGAATGCCTTTATGTGCCTTACCTGCATCTTTACTTGTGTTCCTGGTTGCTTATTATCCTTGAAATTGACATGAGAATTTCGGAAGCTATGTGTAAGTTAAATGCTTAAATCCCTGAATTTGAGAATAATCCATTATAAATTCCTGAATTTCCTGATAATTCGGTATATGTCTACGAGCACTCGTGTCGCATGTATGATTCGTGAGCGGGGTAGAAATATATTTATGTCAACCGCGTCGCATGATCGATTCGCGAGCGGGGTAATAGATGCATCTATGGTTCGTGTTGCTCGACCCTCGACAGTGCACATTTAAATTCTACGTCGCATCGGCCGTACGCCTCGGCATATTATATACTATGTGCTTGATTGAGAGTCTTATTATTACTCTTACCAATTCAATTGTTCTGTGGGAAAGAAACTTGTGATTTTTATTAAATATTGTTACTTGGCCCTTGCAGGTAGATCGTTATCTTTATATACTGATAATCCATGTCTACTTGTTTTTCCATAAATGTTATTCTTGTCTATATTCATTAAATCATATTATCGATAACGACCCTAGTGAGTAACACGTCTACCTCTCGTCACTACTTCTTCGAGTTTAGACAGGATACTCACTGGGTACATATGTGTTTATATGTAGTCATGCTACACTTCTGTACTTAATTGTACAGGTTCTGAGGCTATTGCACCTGGTCACTATTCCGGTGTCCGTCACTGAGAGATCCATCTGGATTAGACTACACAGTGAGTTGCTCTTCCTGGTGTTCCTCAGCAGCACTGTGACGTTTCCATTATTGTTGGATATATTGTCTACCCTTCCAGACAGTTGTACATTTGTTTTGCTTATTTTGTATATTCCACTAGTCGCATGTGGACTTGTGACACTAGGTCTTGGCACACATAGTTGATTCGCTAGTATTTTGCTACTCTGTGCATGCTGTTAAATGATTTTGAGTTACTTTAAATCAACTTGCTTCACTTCTCACTTTTATTAAAGGACTTCTTAATTTAAAATTGGACAAGTATTTGAACATCTCTTTAATTTAAGTAATTTTGCTAGCAACCAGTGTTGGCTTGCCTGACTTCGGTGTTGGGCGCCATCACGACCTGGATAGGAATTTGGGTCGTGACAACATAGTATCAGAGCTCTAGGTTCACGTAGGTCTCACGAGTCACAGGCAAACCTAGTAGAGTCTTGCGGATCGATACGGAGACGTCTGTATTTATCTTCGGGAGGCTACGGGGTGTTAGGAAAATCTCTCTTTATTCTTATTCTATCGTGCAGTCGATGGTCTTACTAATCTCATTCTTCTACTCTCTCACAGATGGTGAGGACTCGTGCAGCTAATATTCCAGGCCCGGGAGATGCCGCTACTCCCGTAGTCTGAGGCCGTGGCAGAGGCCGGGGAAGGGCACCGGCCCGAGGTAGGGGACGGGGGCGTCTCAGAGTTACTCCATTAGTACCCTCAGAGGATCCTATCCCTGAGGAGCAGGTTGAGGTGCCCCCAGCAGATCCAGCTCCGATGGATTTTATGACTGCACCAGGCTTCCAGGAGGTCATGGGCAGTATGATGCGGTTCATGGATACTATGACCCAAGCTGGTTTATTTCCAGCGGACCCTGCTACATCTCAAGCAAGAGGGGGAGTTCAGACCCCTACCACCCAGGCCGCAGGTCATGCAGCGGCAGTATATCAAACCCCGGGTGCTCTGCCCGCGGGTGGAGCACATCTAGAAGTAGCACCTGAGCTTAGACCATCCGCGGACGGCGATCCGCAGAAGTTACTTGATAGATGGACTCGATTGCACCCTCCTGTCTTCGGAGGTGAGAGGGGCGAGGATGCCCAGGATTTTATTGATAGGTGCAGGGACAGACTGCACAATATGAGGATTTTGGAGTCCCATGGGGTTGATTTCACCACTTTCCAGCTTGAGGGTAGAGCCCGTAGATGGTGGCAGTCGTTCATCCTGGGTAGGCCAGCGGGTTCCCTTCCTCTCATATGGGAGCAGTTCACTCAGCTATTCCTGGACAGGTATATTCCACCCTCCGAGAGGGAAGAGCTATGGTATCAGTTTGAGCAGCTAGAGTAGGGTCAGATGACAGTGACGGATTATGAGGCTAGGTTTTCATAGTTATCCCGTCATGCCCTCATGATTCTTCCTACAGAGGCTGATAGGGTGTGGAGATTCGTAGGTTGATTGGTTACACTCAGGTATTAGGGCCAACATGGCCCGAGAGGTGGAGATGGGTACTCCTTATTAGCTTGTGGTCGAGATAGCTTGACGTATTGAGGGTTACCGATCGAGGGGCAGAGAGCAGGGTCAGCCGGATAAGAGAGTTATATTTTCTGGAGATTTTCGAGGTGCCCCGGGCAAGGGCAGGGGTCAGTTCAGCAGAGGCCAGCATAGCAGGCCTCCATATTCAGCTCCTCCACCACCTCCCCGTGGTGCCCCAGTGAGGCCTTATTTCAGTGCCATGCCGGAGAGTTTTTGTCACCCACCAGCCATTCAGGGTTCCTCCGGCGGGTATTCAGGTCATCAGGGTTCTCCCAGTCCCTACTTCAGTGCTATGACAGAGGTTTCTCACCGTCCCCCAGCTATTCAGGGTTCTTCTTCTTCAGGACAGTAGGCCATGCCCCCAGTGAGATGCTACGAGTGTGGGGATTCAGGCCATATGAGGAGGAATTGTCCCAGACTTCAGGGCAAGGCTGTTCAGCAGAGTTATCAGCCTACATACTCAGCATCGGCGCTCCTTCCACCCAGAGGTGGAGGACAGGCTAGTAGAGTTCGTCCCAGGGGTGGAGGCAAGTCAAGGGGAGGTCATCTAGCTCCTATTCAGTCCAGCGGAGGTTAGCCTTCAGGTACTTCAGCCAGATTCTATGCTATTCCGGCCCGAGCAGATGCAGTGGCCTCAGACGCCGTGATCACAGGTACTATTTCAGTATGTGATAGGGAGGCATGAGTGCTATTTGATCCATGATCTACTTATTCATATGTGTCAGCCTTATTTGCTTGTTTTCTGCGTATTCCTCGTGAGTTCTTGGCTTCTCCTATGTATGTATCCACTCCCGTGGGCGATTCTTTAGTGGTAGACTGGGTCTATCGGTCTTGGGTGATCACCTTTTGTGGGTTCGAGACTAGAGCGGACCTTCTATTGCTCGACATGGTTGATTTGAGATCATCCTAGGCATGGATTGGCTATCTCCTCATCATGCCATCTTGAATTGTCATGCCAAGACGGTTACTTTGGCCATGCCCGATGTGCCCAGACTAGAGTGGAGAGGTTCCTCAGTCAGCGCAGCCAGCAGAGTTATTTCCTTCCTGAAGGCTCGACATATGGTCGAGAAGGGTTGTTTGGTGTACCTTTCTTATGTGCGGGACACCACCGCCGATTCTCCGACTATTGATTCAGTGCCCGTGGTTCGAGAGTTTGCAGACGTATTCCCTTCAGATCTTCCACGCATGCCTCCGGATCATGATATTGATTTTTGGATTGACTTGGCTCCAAATACTCATCCTATTTCCATTCCCCCGTATCGTATGGCTCGTAAGGAATTGAAGGAGTTGAAGGAACATCTCGAGGAGTTGATAGCTAAGGGGTTTATCAGGCTGAGTGTATCGCCGTGGGGTGCTCCGGTTCTTTTCGTGAAGAAGAAAGATGGGTATATGCGGATGTGCATTGATTACCGCCAGTTGAACAAGGTCACCGTCAAGAACAAGTTTCCACTGCCGCGCATTGATGACTTATTTGACCAGTTGCAGGGTGCCAGAGTGTTTTCTAAGATTGATTTGAGATCGGGGTACCACCAGTTGAAGATTCGGGCTTCTGATGTCCCGAAGACAACTTTTCGTACGAGATATGGCCACTATGAGTTCTTGGTGATGTCCTTTGGCTTGACTAATGCCCCGGCAGCATTTATGGACTTGATGAACAGGGTGTTAAGGCCGTACATTGATTCCTTTGTCATCGTCTTCATTGATGACATTCTGATTTATTCACGTAGCCTGGGAGAGCACGAGCAGCATTTGAGAGTTGTGCTCCAAACTTTGCGGGAACAGAAGCTATACGCTATGTTCTCCAAGTGTGAGTTTTGGTTGGATTCTGTGGCATTCTTGGGACATGTTGTATCTGGAGAGTGTATTAAGGTTGATCCTAAGAAGATTGAGGCGGTTCAGAGTTGGCCACGCCCTACTTCGGCTACTGAAATCAGGAGTTTCTTGGGTTTGGCAGGCTACTATCGGCGGTTTGTAGAGGGCTTTTCATCCATTGCAGCCCTACTGACCAGATTGACTCAAGAGAATGCCCCATTTCAGTGGTCTGACGAGTGTGAGGCGAGCTTTCAGAAGCTCAAGACTGCATTGACTTCGGCACCAGATCTAGTATTTCCTCCCGGCTCGGGGATGTATACGGTGTATTGCGACGCTTCACGTGTTGGCTTGGGGTGCGTATTAATGCAGGAAGAGAGAGTTATTTCTTATGCTTCGCGCTAGCTGAAGGTTCATGAGAAGAATTACCCTGTGCACAATTTGGAGTTGGCGGCGATTGTCCATACTCTTAAAATTTGGAGGAATTACTTATATGGGGTGTCTTGTGAGGGGTATACATACCACCGCAGCTTGCAGCACTTGTTCAAACAGAGGGATCTTAATTTGAGGCAGCGCAGGTGGCTTGAGTTACTGAAGGATTACGAAATCACCATTCTCTATCATCCGATCAAGGCGAATGTAGTAGCAGATGCCTTGAGTAGAAAGGCGGAGAGTATGGGTAGCTTGGCTTACATTGCAGCAAAGGAGAGGCCTCTAGCCTTGGACATTCATTCCTTGGCCAATCACTTGGTGAGATTAGATCTTTCAGAGACTCATCGAGTTCTAGCTCATGTGGTTGCTCAATCTTCATTATTGGGGGAGATTAAGGCTCGACAGTATGATGATCCGTGTTTGGCAAAACTATAGGAGACAGTGGTTCAGGGTAGTGCCAAGGAGGCTACTATTGGCGAGGATGGTGTTCTGAGACTTTAGGGTCGATTTTGCGTTCCTAATGTTGATGGCTTGAGGCAGAGGATTCTAGAGGAGGCACACAGTTCTCGGTATTCTGTTCATCCTGGTTGTACGAAGATGTATCGTGATCTGGAGCAGCATTTCTGGTGGAGACGAATGAAGAGGGACATTGTGGAGTATGTGACTAGGTGTCTTAATTGCCAGCAGGTTAAATATGAGCACCAGAGGCCAGGAGGCCTACTTCAGCAGATGCCCATTCCTGAGTGGAAGTGGGAGCGCATTACTATGGACTTCGTGGTTGGGTTGCCTTGGACGTTGCGGAAGGTTGACGCGGTTTGGGTTATTGTGGATAGGTTGACCAAATCGGTGCATTTCATTCTGGTAGCTACTACTTATACTTCTGAGAGGCTAGCCCAAATCTACATTCGAGAGGTATTCCGGTTGCACGGCGTACCGGTATCCATTATATCAGACCGAGGTCCTCAATTCACCTCGCACTTCTGGAGAGCATTGCACAGAGAGATGGGTACTCAGATTGATATCAGCACAGCATTTCATCCACAAACTGATGGTCAGTCGAAGCGTACAGTTCAGATATTGGAGGACATGCTCAAAGCATGTGTGCTTGACTTTGGAGGCCAGTGGGACCAGTTCTTGCCCTTGGCCGAGTTTGATTACAATAATAGTTATCAGTTCAGCATCGAGATGGCTCCCTTTGAGGCTTTATATGGTCGGCGATGTTGTTCCCCTATCGGGTGGTTTGAGTCTGGTGAGGCTAAGTTATATGGTGTAGACCTGGTAAGAGATGCTTTAGAGAAGGTGAAGTTAATTCAGGAGAGGCTGTCACGACCCGAAATCCCACCTTTCAAGCCGCAACTGCGTCTAACGTTGAACCCACTAGACAAGCCAACGTACACAACACCTTGACAATTTTAAAACAACTTAACAATAATAAAGCAATAATCTTTCAAACATTTACTAGAATAATCAGAACCACTTCAAGGTTTTACAGCAGAAATGTAATAGTACTCCGAAAAACACATGATGAAATGATAAAGATAACAACATCGTAAAATCCCAAAACCGGGGTGTCACAACCTCACGGACTGTCTATAAGAATACTAAATACAAATCTGAAAGGAGATACAATATTGTCTTTAGAACAGAAAGAGAAATGAGACAATAGGATACTAATAGCAGGAGAGACTCCAGGGCCCACGAACGCCAGTGGTATACCTTGAAGCTCGAGGTGGACTGAAGGTGACTCCCTCAGAGCGGTCCACGGGGTCCGGAAACGGGATCTGCACAACATAGAGAAGTGCAGTATAGTATCAGTACAACCGACCCCATGTACTGAGTAAGTGCCGAGCCTAACCTCGGCCGAAGTAGTGACGAGGCTAGACTTAGCAAATATCGTTCACCTATCCTATTCTACAACACAAAATACAGATAACAAATCAAGGAAGAATAATAATCATAAACAGGGAACGGGAGCAGATAGAGGGAAAAACAATAAATAGAGCAGTTAATTAACATCAAGTAAGAAGAGAAACAATCTATCGAAAACTGATAAGGAATGAATGACATGTCTGAATGATAACAATGGCACGGCATCACCCTTCGTGCTTTACTCTCTTCCTCACATTGCAATAAATAAATAATGAGTGATATGAATGAATGGCACAGCATCACCCTTCGTGCTTTACTCTCTTCCTCACATTGCAATAAATAAATAATGAGTGATATGAATGAATGGCACAGCATCACCCTTCGTGCTTTACTCTCTTCCTCACATTGCAATAAATAAATAATGAGTGATATGAATGAATGGCACAGCATCACCCTTCGTGCTTTACTCTCTTCCTCACATTGCAATAAATAAATAATGAGTGATATGAATGAATGGCACAGCATCACCCTTCGTGCTTTACTCTCTTCCTCACATTGCAATAAATAAATAATGAGTGATATGAATGAATGGCACAGCATCACCCTTCGTGCTTTACTCTCTTCCTCACATTGCAATAAATAAATAATGAGTGATATGAATGAATGGCACAGCATCACCCTTCGTGCTTTACTCTCTTCCTCACATTGCATTAAATAAATAATGAATGATATGAATGAATGACACGGCATCACCCTTCGTGGTTTACTCTCTTCCTCACATTGCATTAAATAAATAATGAATGATATGAATGAATGCCACGGCATCACCCTTCGTGCTTTAATCTCTTCCTCACCCAATTAATATCAACAATAAATAACAACTTGGCAAGGAAATCAAATACCGAACTTTCAAATCATAACCACCCGACGTGGGGAATAACAACTAAAATCAGCACATTTTCCCGGCAAGGGTCTCAGCTATAACCAAACAACTCAATATATATATGTTGTACACTTGGATCCTCAATTGAACCAACATTTCATAATCTCTACAACCAGTACATAAACCACAATCAACTTCTTAAGTAGAGGCAATTACATAGTATGATGAACATTGAAGAAATAACTGAATTTTCATAAAAATAGACTCACGGGCAAGCTTGACTCACAATGTATAGGTACTCGTCACCTCACTATACATTGAACATGATAGGCACATAACACATAACATACAATACCTAATCCCTCACCAAAGTTAGGCAAGACACTTACCTCGGTCCAAAGTATAGCAATCAACCCTCTAAGACCGTCTTCCCTCTCGAATCCGACTCCGAAACGATAATATCTAATCATAATCAATTTAATAATATCAATATTGACTCATTAATACAATCCCATAGCCTAAATATACCATTCCTAGCATTCTTCCAAAATTACCAAAATTCGACCCCGGGCCCGCTTGGTGCAAACTCGAGGTTCGGACCAAAACCCGATCACCTATAACCCCACGAGTTTAAATATATGATTTGTTTCAAGATCCGACCGCAAATTGAGGTTGAATCACCCAAATTTCCCAAAAACCTAACTCTACCCAAAACCCCTAATTTCTACTTTGAGTTCATGTTTTTAGGCCTAGATTTCTAGTGATTATGGAAGAAAAGTGGGAAAAAATAGGATTTATGATCACTTACCCAAGTGTTTATGGAAGAAAATTAGCTTGGGCGTCGTCAATGGGGTTTGAATAATAAGAAAAGGAATGAAAATGTGAGAAATACGTCAGAAATGGGTCTTTAATGAAAAACACTGTGCGAATCTCGCACCTGCGGAGAAGGGATCGCACCTGCGGTATCGCAGGTGCGGAAAATAGGTCGCACCTGCGGGAATGGGTCAGGCCCAGAAGGGGCCGCACCTGCGGAAAGAATGTCGCCCTTGCAGAGACGCACCTGCGGCGTCTGGTCCGCGCCTGCGAGGTGTACCGCACCTGCGGACTTGGCGTCGCGCCTGCGGTCTCGCACCTGCGGCTCTAGGCTCGCAGGTGCGGGCACACCAGAAGATGGTGCATCAGCAGTGATTTCCCTAAGTTGAACACCCCGAACACCTACCCAAAACACACCCGAGCCCTCGGGGATCGAAACCAAAAACACATACGACTTCAAAATCATCCTACGGACGTATTCAAGTAATTAAACCACCAAAATAACATCAAAAATAATGAATTAAACTCTAAAATCCATAGAATTTTCTCAAACTTTATAAACTATAAAATTTTCCATTCTTTATCCGAAACACGTCAAACCAAGTCTGTTTCTTATCAAAGTTTACAGACAACTCATAATAACCATATTAAACATGTTCCGGGCTCCGGAACCATAATACGGGCCCAGTAACACGGGTTTCACATAAAAATTCATTTTCAAAAGTCTTTATCATTTTCAGAAAACAATTTTCTTTAAAAATTCATTTCTCGGGCTTGGGACCTCGGAATTAGATTCCGGGCATACGCCCAAGTCCCATATTTTCCTACGGACCCTCCGGGACCATCAAATCACGGGTCTGGTTCCGTTTACCAAAAATGTTGACAAAAGTCAACTTTATTCATTTAATTATCATAAAATTCCATTTTCATCAAATTTCAACATAAAGACTTCCCAGCTACACGCCCGGGCTGCGCACGCGTATTGAGGTGAGATTAACGGAGGTTTTCGGGGCCTCGGAACACAGATTTAGCTAGAATTACTTAGGATGACATTTTGGGTCATCACAGAGGCTCCGCACAGCACAGTCCAGACAGAAGAGTTACGCGGATCAGAGGGCACGTGATGTGTCATTTATGGAGGGAGATAAGGTTCTGCTGAAGGTTTCGCCGATGAAGGGTATTATAATATTGGGGAAGAAGGGAAAGCTGAGCCCGAGGTTCATAGGTCCTTTCGAGGTATTGAGGCGGGTTGAAGAGGTTGCTTATGAGCTTGCCTTACCTCTCAGTTTATCGGGAGTCCATCTGATATTCCACGTATCCATGCTCCGGAGATACCACGTCGATTTCTCTCACGTTGTCGATTTTAGTACTATTCGGTTGGATGAGAGATTGGGCTACGAGGAGGAGCCAGTTGCTATTATTGACAGACAGGATCGCCAGTTGAGATCTAAGAGGGTTTCTGCCGTTAAGGTCCAATGGCGGGGCCAGCTAGCTGAGGAGGCGACCTGGGAGTCCGAGAAGGACATGCGGAGTAGATATCCACACTTATTCAGCACTCCAGGTACACTTCTATGTTCGTTCGAGGACGAACGTTTGTTTAAGAGGTGGAGATTGTAGTAACCTAAACGGTCATCCCGTGTTAACCTAGCTAAATCTGCGTCCCCAGGCTCCGAAAGCCTATGTTAATTCCACCACGATTTGCGTGTGTAGACCGGGCGTGTAGCCAGGAAGCTTCTATGTAAAAACTTGATGAAAAACTGGAATCTAATAATTAATTGACTAAAGTTGACTTTGGTCAATATTTTTGGTAAACGGATCCGGTCCCGTGATTTGACGGTCCCGGAGGGTCCGTAGGAAATATGGGACTGGGGTGTATGCCCGGAATCAAATTCCGAGGTCCCAAGACCGAGAAATGAATTTTTAAAGAAAATTGTTTTCTGGAAAATATAAAGATTTTTTAAAGGGATAATTAATGTGGAAACTATGTTACCGGGCCCGTATTATTGTTCCGGAGCCCAGAGCAGGTCAAATATGACTATTAGGTGTTGCCTGTAAAACTTTGGTGTCATTCCGAGTAGAATAGGTCGGTTCGGCGCTTTGCAACCGAATTCAAGAACTTAGAAATTCTTAAGATTGATCCTAGGGGTTTCGAGGGGTGATTTTGAGATTTAGCATTTGTTTGGGTGTTCCGAAGCCTCGAGTGAGTCTGTAATATGATTTAGGACTTGTTGGTATAATTGCACGGGGGCTCGGGTGGGTCCAGAGGCCTCCCGGACCCTAATCGGGGCCAAAAACAAGCAACTTCAGCTGTTGGTGCACCAGATCTGGTGTGACCGCAGGTGCGGTTGCCCAGATCACAGGTGAGATACTGCTCCTGCGGTCATTCCATCGCAGGTGCGAACCCCTTAAGGACCTGGCCAACCTTCGCAGGTGCAGGCCTCACCCGCAGGCGCGACCTCGCAGGTGCGAGATTTGCCGCAGGTGCGGACCCGCTGGTGCGGGCCTTCCATCACAGGTGCGGTCCCTGGCCCTCTTGGCCTTTTTACGCATGTGCGGGACCGCATGTGCAGTCCAATGGCCGCAGGTGCGAGAATCACTGAAGCAGTGATTCATTTAATACAGGCTCTCTTCCTCTTTTCACCATTTGCTTTTCACTTGGGCGATTTTGAGAGCTTTGCAAGAGGGATTTCATCTAGCAACTAAGAGGTAAGTAATTCTCAATTATANTCTTTTCACCATTTTCTTTTCACTTGGGCGATTTGAGAGCTTTGCAAGAGGGATTTCATCTAGCAACTAAGAGGTAAGTAATTCTCAATTATATGTTAGTTTATTACATCAAAACTTAGGTAGAATAACACCTAATTAGTGGAATCAAAGGGGTTAGAGTGGAAACCTAGGGGTGATGAACTTAGGGAAATTTCACCACTTTTTTCACCATGAAATCTTATGGAATTTATATAAAAATGATCCTTAGGCTATGGGCGAGTGTTTTCTTCGAACATTTCCGGAATCCAAACATGTGGGCCCGGGGGTGTATTTTGGGATTTTTTCAAGAATGATGAATTAGCCTAATTAGTAGTAGAATTTCATACTTTTGAGCGTGTGTTGATGTATTTAAATAATATTTGGCTAGTTTTGAGTCCTTGGGCGACGAGTTTGGAGTTTCGGGCGCTTTCTTGACCCGAGGAGTGGGTTCTACGCGAGGTGAGTTTTCTTTCCAACCTTGTAAGAGGGAATTGTCCCCATAGGTAAATGTAAGTGATGGAATTGTCCTTATTGCGGGGGCTATGTACGCGCAAAGTGACGAGAGTCCGTGCGTAGCTACTACTTTGTTGTGTCCGGTAGAATTTAGGATTTCACAAGCATGCCTTTATGTGCCTTACCTGCATCTTTACTTGTGTTCCTGGTTGCTTATTATCCTTGAAATTGACATGAGAATTTCGTAAGCTATGTGTAAGTTAAATGCTTAAATCCCTGATTCGCTAGTTGATTCGCTAGTATTTTGCTACTCTGTGCATGCTGGCAAATGATTTTGAGTTACTTTAAATCAACTTGCTTCACTTCCTCACTTTTATTAAAGAACTTCTTAATTTAAAACTGGACAAGTATTTGAACATCTCTTTAATTTAAGTAATTTCGCTAGCAACCAGTGTTGGATTGCCTGACTTCGGTGTTGGGCGCCATCACGACCTGGATAGGAATTTGGGTCGTGACAAGAACAATACCATTCTCCTGAGTACCACTCGTACCTATTTGATCTTCCTGCAAAGATTGAGAAGCCTACCCGAAAGATGGCACAAGAAGAAATGACCCAAAGAGTGAAAAGCTTAGAACAACAGTTGAAAAACATGCAAGGGTTGGCAGGTCAAAAGAGTATTGCCTCCAAGGATCTATATATGTTCCCCGATGTCCACTTGCCACCTAGTTTCAAGACCCCAAAATTTGAAAAGTATGATGGACCTGGAGACCCTAAAGCTCACCTGAAAAGGTATTGCAATCAGCTAAGAGGTGCAGGAAGAAATGAAGAATTGCTAATGGCTTATTTTGGGGAAAGCCTTACGGGGGTAGCCTCTGAATGGTTTACTGATCAAGACACATCTCGCTAGTATGTCTGGGATGACATGGCTCAGGACTTTGTCAAACAGTTCCAATACAACATCGACATTGCCCCCGACCGCAATTCCCTTTCAAACTTGAAGAAGAAACCAACTAAAAGTTTCAGGGAATATGCCATTAAATGGATAGAGCAAGAAGCTAGAGTTAAGCCACCCATGGATGACCACGAGCTAATAATTATTTTCCTTCAGGCTCAAGAGCCAGATTATTTTCAAAACATGATGTCCGCAGTTGGCAAATCCTTCTCGGAAGCAATTAAAATAGGAGAAATGGTTGAGAATGGTCTTAAGACAGGAAAAATTATAAGCCAAGCAGTTCTCAAAGCCGCAACTCAGGCTGTCCAAATTGAATCTGGTAATTTTAGTGACATGAATGAGAAAGATGAAGAAATCATGAGTGCATCAGGGTTGAGAAGAGGTTCTAGGAGAACATCTCGAAGGTATGACCAGCCTCGTCTGTTTTTCGATGATTCCCCTGAGCAATTCTATCCACCTCAGAACCCACAATACTCTTTTGCTCCATCTGAGTATGTTGTTCAGCCACCAAGACACCCCAGAAGGCGAGCATCGCAAAATCTCCACCAGCCTCCACAAAATTTCCAAGTGCCTTATAACCCACATCCAAGCAAGGGGTATAGAGGAGAACAAAGGTTGAAAGATAATTTTACACCAATAGGAGAGTCATATGCAAGCTTGTTTGAGAAATTAAAGCATTATGACATGATTGCACCTATTCCTCCAAATCATGTGGATCCACGTGCAAGAAGCTTTGACCCTTCTAAAAGGTGTGAATACCATTACAATGCCCAGGGGCACGATGTTGAAAGTTGTCGGGATTTGAAAAGAGAAATAGAAAGGATGATCCAGGAAAACCTGATTGTGATCCAAGACAGTGACACCCAGAATATCACGCAGAATCCTTTACCTGCACATGATGATACACACTTTGTGGGGATGATTCATGGTGACAAGGAGTATGAGAATCCTCTGGGGAACTCGCTGACTGAAGTTAATGATTTTAAAATTGGAGAAGGTTCTGTTGATTCTGATGAGCAAATTTGTGGCTAAATGTCAAGCTTAGCAATTGAAAAGTCATTCACTCCTCACGAGGAATGAATCTTGGTAGCTTGTTTTGATGATTTTTCTATTATCTGGGTTATTTCAGGGTTGTGATCCAGATTTTATTTGTTTTATTGAGTCAAACCCTTCTATTTCTCAGTTCTGTTTGCGTCAGTCTTGTCTGTCTGTTTTGTTGCTATCCGGGTTATTTTAGGGTTGTAACTTGGATTTTAGGTTGTTTGTCTTGTTGTTTACTCAATGAAATACTATGTGTCCTTTTGTGTCATTCTACGCTTAGTTAATTTCCCGCTAGTTTTAGTGATATGACATGCATGCGGAAATTTTCGCAAGATCTTAAAAATTGATTTAGTCTTAAATGAGATAAGTGAGAAAGAGACACTTTTGAGGATGAATAAAGAGTTGAAATACTTTGGAATTGAGGTTGAGTAAAATTCACTTTCAAATCATTGTAAAGATCGGTCTTGATGATGTTTAATCAATTGAAACTTGGTTGAAAGTATGGCATTAATGGATGAAAAGTGTCTTTCAACCACGACACACCAAGAAGATAGATATGTTCATCAACGCTATGATCGCAAAGAGATAATATGTTTTGGCGTTCTCGAGGCTGGGAGGTCCTTTTTCTGCTATCTAAACACTTTATACCCTTCTCTACCCCTTTTGAGCCGGTGTCATTTTTTTTTACCATCCTCTTTTGGAATCAAGTTTAGAGTAAAAAAAACAAAGAAAATGAAAAAATGGAAATGAAAAGAGAAAAAGAACAGTCAAAGTCCATCCCCTCAGAAAATAAAAGTTGGGCAATTTGTTTTGAAAAAAAAAAGAGAAAAGAGAAAAAGAATAGTCTGAGATCTATGCCCTAAAAAAAAGAAGCTGGGGTAGTTTGTTTTGAGAAAAAAAAATAAAGAAAAAAAAATAAAAAAGGAAAAGACAAAGAAAAGAAAGAAAGAAAAAAAATATAGTTAGGTCAAATGTTTGAACTACGTTAGACTTGATTCCTTAAAAGAAAGGATACGTAGGCATCCGTACACGGTTAAGTCCAACCAAATAAGAGTAAAAAGAAAAGAGTCCAAAAAAATCCCCAGTAGCTAAAACTGGGGCAGAAATTTTATTCCACTTTTAAAAGAGTCGATTCCAAGAGTTGTAAGTCTATAACCCCTCATTTGAGTCTACTTTAAGCCTTCATGCCAACCCTCCTTTCCAACCCTATCCAAAAACTTTCCAAATAAAGACCTCCTGATATGCCTTGGAAGGCCAAGAGAAGCATGCAATGAGCAACAGTCGTTACGCGACATAGAACACTGTCAGTTGCTCAAGCAAGAAAGCATGGAATGAGCAACAGTTGCCACACGACGTAGAACACTGTCAAGTTGCTCGCAAATGAAAAAAAAGAAAAAAAAGAGGAAATGAGAGAGTCTTAATAGTGAAAACCCTCACGGGCACTGTAAGGTGCCAGTAAGTAGAGAAAAATAAATGAGAGAGACTTGTTGGTGAAAACCTTTCGGGGCACCACTAGTCGAAAATGAGTCGTGAAGCTGATGCGAAGAATTGGCATAAACAAGCCTGACTTCAAAGGTCATAAGCATGGTGAAAGGGAAGATTTGATCAGTTTGATAGATCGGCCACTGAGTCCAAAATGCATGTCATGATCGCTAAGGCTAGTTACCGCAAAAAAAAAATCTCTTCCTTTTGTCCTTCCGACAGGGGCATTGCTTGTTAATACTTGTTTCTTTGCATCATTGTGTCATTCACTCTGAATCAGTCCTTGTCAAAACGAGCAAGAAAATATTTCAAAATCAGTTACCAGCTTTTCAGTTGCACAAAGTGAATTTGCCCAGCAATTCAAGGTTACAGTCAACATGCATTGAGGATTCATGTAGAGACTTCCCCCAAAAAGACCCTTGTCAGCCTACTTGGCGCAAGAAAAGATAACTGGTGATTCCCTCTGATAGTCAAATTGCTCCAAAAGGCAATAAGTCATTCAAGATATCAGAAAAGGTCGCCTAAGCAAAGATATCCTGTTGGGATAAAAGCTGACTGAACCACAAATACAAATGACACTGAGTGTGAAACAATCAGGGTTGATGCAAGCAAAAGTCTCACGAAACTGACTCAAGTTGATCGAGCAAAAGCCAAGCTGCTCAGGATTCAAGGTCACAAACCGACCACCACTTTCAAAACTGAAAAAAAATTCTTTGTTTGAAACAGGAACAAAGCAGTTCAAAAGATTGCTCAAAGACACACACAAACAAAGAGAAGAACCGACAAAGGTAAGTTTCTCAAATCTTTGCCTTTATCTGTGTGCATAAAATCTTGCCATTGCTCTTCGAATTTTCCTCCTAGGATAAAATGTCATAGTCTGATAGATTCTCCAATAAAAATCTTAGTCTTATGAGTCTTTCTCCTAAGATAATAAAACACATAGTCTGATGAACTTTCTCCTAGGATCAAAATCTTAGTCTGAGGAATCTTTCTCCTAAGATAACAAAAAAAAGACCTAGTCTGATGAATCTTTCTCCTAGGATCGAAATCTTAGTCCGATGAATCTTTCTCCTAAGACAGAAGACCTAGTCTGATGAACTTTCTCCTAGGATCAAAATCTTAATGTGATGAATTTTTCTCCTAAGATACCAAAAAAAAATCTTAGTCTGATGAATCTTTCTCCTAAGATAACAAAAAAAAAGACCTAGTCTGATGAATCTTTCTCCTAGGATCGAAATCTTTGTCTGACGAATCTTTCTCCTAAGATAGAATACCTAGTCTGATGAATTTTCTCCTAGGATCAAAATCTTAGTCTGATGAATCTTTCTCCTAAGATACCAAAAAAAAGAAAATCTTAGTCTGATGAATCTTTCTCCTAAGATAACAAAAAAAGACCTAGTCTAATGAATATTTCTCCTAGGATCGAAATCTTAATCTGACGAATATTTCTCCTAAGATAGAAGACCTAGTCTGATGAATCTTTCTCCCAAGATAACAAAAAAAAGACCTAGTCTGATGAATCTTTCTCCTAGGATCGAAATCTTAGTCCGATGAATCTTTCTCCTAAGATAGAAGACCTAGTCTGATGAACTTTCTCCTAGGATCAAAATCTTAGTCTGATGAATCTTTCTCCTAAGATAACAAAAAAAAAAAAAAAAAGACCTAGTCTGATGAATCTTTCTCCTAGGATCGAAATCTTAGTCTGACGAATCTTTCTCCTAAGATAGAAGACCTAGTCTGATGAACTTTCTCCTAGGATCAAAATCTTAGTCTGATGAATCTTTCTCCTAAGATAACAAAAAAAAAAAAAAAAAGACCTAGTCTGATGAATCTTTCTCCTAGGATCGAAATCTTAGTCTGACGAATCTTTCTCCTAAGATAGAAGACCTAGTCTGATGAACTTTCTCCTAGGATCAAAATCTTAGTCTGATGAATCTTTCTCCTAAGATAACAAAAAAAAAAAAAAAAAGACCTAGTCTGATGAATCTTTCTCCTAGGATCGAAATCTTAGTCTGACGAATCTTTCTCCTAAGATAGAAGACCTAGTCTGATGAACTTTCTCCTAGGATCAAAATCTTAGTCTGATGAATCTTTCTCCTAAGATAACAAAAAAAAAAAAAAAAAAAGAGACCTAGTCTGATGAATCTTTCTCCTAGGATCGAAATCTTAGTCTGACGAATCTTTCTCCTAAGATAGAAGACCTAGTCTGATGAACTTTCTCCTAGGATCAAAATCTTAGTCTGATGAATCTTTCTCCTAAGATAACAAAAAAAAAAACCTAGTCTGATGAATTTTCTCCTAGGATCAAAATCTTAGTCTGATGAATCTTTCTCCTAAGATAACAAAAAGAAACCTAGTCTGATGAATTGTCTCCTAGGATCGAAATCTCAGTCTGATGAATCTTTCTCCTAAGATAAGAAAACCTAGTCTGATGAATTTTCTCCTAGGATCGAAATCTCAGTCTGATGAATCTTTCTCCTAAGATAAGAAAACCTAGTCTGATGAATTTTCTCCTAGGATAATTTTTTTTTTAAAAAAAAAGAAGTCTTGTTCTTAAAAAACAAGTTTATTTATCTCCTCAGAAAATAAGCGCTGGGGAAATTTGTTTAAAAGAATGATTTTCTCAAAAACGAAATTTTGAAACTGATTTTTCTCAAAAACAAAAAGGAAAAGAAAAAAAAATCTTTATTGCTTCGTTTAGACATAGGGTCTCCGTTCCCTAGTCTCCTTTCCAACATAGGGTCTCCATTCCTTAGTTGATGCCAACATAGGGTCTCCACTCCCTAGTTGATGCCAGTATAACTTGATGCCAACATAGGGTCACCACTCCCTAGTTGTTGCCAACGTAGGGACTCCACTCCCTAATTGATGCCAGCATAAGTTGATGCCGACATAACTCGATGCCAACATAGGGTCTCCATTCCCTAGTTGATGCCGGCATAACCCGATGAATCTCATTTCCAGACACCGGCATAACCCGGTGATCTTTTCTTGACGACAGCATAACCTGTCAATTCTCTTCCAACATAGGGTCTCCAACCCCTAGTTGATTTTACCTTTGGGCATAGGGTATCCACTCCCTAGTCTACAATAACTCTGGGTGCACTGTTCTCGGCTTTCCATTGCTTTCAATAATAAAGTAGCATAGATTTCATTACAATAACTCACGAAATTTTCCTAGTAAAAACTGGGGCATAAAATTTCGTTCGTTTGTTTTGATTTTGCGTAGGTTACAATGGATTCAAAACGACCATAAGAAGAAGTTTTGATCCAGAATAAAAGAAAAAGAAGAAAAAAAGTTGAACCCCAAAGTGCAGAAGCGGGAAAGACGTGGACTATTCAGGACGAGATTGAAGTCATTTGTTCTGTATATCCTGCCTGGATTCGAAAAGCTGAAGAAGATTTAACCAACACCTACAACGAACAAGCATCAAGATTCAGATCGGAGTCTGTACAAAGAAGCAGCCAAGACTCAAGATCAAGCTTCAGAAGACCCGTAGATAGGAATCTTGTAACTCGTAGCTGATAGGCTTAGTTAGTCTTTTTCATTTGGATTTTGATGTAATAGCAGGACCATGAACCGGAGCCTCGGACGGAACCTCGCTCGACTCTCGAACTCATCACTCCATCACTCCAAAACTTCCAGAACTACACTGACCTGATTCCTTTATAGCCAAGGATATGTAGGCAACCTCCGAAGCAAGGTTCGGTCAAACCTTTTTCAAAATGCCTCAAAATGGAGTACCAAACGGGCAAAAATTTCTTGTGGTTGCTCACTTTATCTTTGCCCGAAAACCCTTCATGTTCTCGAGCAAAGAGGAGTAGCTGTGAACACCCAATTTTTGCCCCGCATGGAAATTACTCCTAAAAATAATCAAAAAATAACTTTTAATGAATTTTAGGAACTTTTCTTTATTTAGTTGCATTTCATGCATGTTTAATATTTTAAAATCATAAAAAAATCATAAACAATTGGCATATTTTTTCCTTTCATGTAATCTTATGTTTAATTCGCATTTTTAGAAATTAATTACCCTTTAATTGATAGATTAATCTATAAAAGTTACAAAAAATATACATTAGCTTAATCAATTAGTTTATTTAATTAGTTAAAATGTTAATTAGGTCGTTTTGATAAAAGAATTAATTAGTAGTAAGATGACTTATTTTTAAAGATAAAATTTGCCCTTATTTCAAATTAGCTTAATTCCAGGGCCCAAAATCTCAGGCCCAACCAAATTCCCCACATTCCAACCCTAATACCCTCCTCTATATAATAGAGACCTAATGAGAAACAAAAGGGGGAGAATATTAGAAATCCCCTTCCCCTTTTGAAAACCCCTGAAGAATGGAGTTGATCCCCCCTGGACCTCCTTCTTCCTCTTGACTTCCCCCATAACAGACCTGAAAACAAAAGAAAACACAAAGAAAAACCCCCCATCCCGGCGACCATCTACACACAAGACAACCGACAAAACGCTAGGCTTCATCTTCACTATCTTAGCCGCCGCCGGCAGCCTTACTCGCCGGAAAAGAGAGCTGCTGCTCAACGTCACCCCCCTCCTTTGAACACCCAGCACCTCATCAATCTTTAGCCATCGAAACCACCCAAACTCCAGTTGAAAAACAACCTCAAACACAACTAAATCAACAACAAAACAACCCAAAAACTAGCCACTAAATATCTCCGTAAATAGCCACAAAATTATCCGTTTGAGTTTAAGTTCGAGATTCCCTTGTTCGAGCTCGTTCGTTCGAGGTTGTCATCGTCAAATTTTCTGGTCAGTTTAGTCTTCCATTGGTTCCCAAGCGATGTTTCGTCATTGGCGAGGTCCTTGATCTGAGATCAGTGTGGGTTCCCGGCGAGGTTCTTATTTGGCTCCGAGTTGAGTTTTCCTTTTTTGGCTTTAGGATGATCGACATGATTTTCTGTACGTTAGCTTGGAGTTTTCTACTAATATAAGGTCCCCTTTTTTTTCTCCTTTAACATGCTTCTTAGTTTCGTGATATTTGCTACTTTATTTGCCTAATGAAAGTTAGACGGTATTCTTGTTAAAACTTGATTACTAGCATGTCTAAGTCGTGTATCTATCTAAGAATTTTCATGTGTTAGATGTATAATTTTTGTTTTTTATGACTTTGGAATAATGTGTAGAAGTAGAAAGGGTTATTCCCTTTGTTAAAATTGAGATAAACAATCTGAAATTTGTTAAAGAGAAATGGAATTGTGTCTGCTAACAGAGGTTGAAATAAGGTGTCTGGAATTATTTTTAACTTAGAAGGATCTGGGCCAATATCCACAAGTCTAAAACTCTCTTTTCAATTTTTTGTGATGCACATCTCCAAATAACTGAACCATACCATTTCTTCCTGCAATAATTTTCATAACTCTTAGATTTGTCACAAATCATCCCAAACTTAGGAAAGTAATTAATTCTTGAATCTTCATAGCTTGCTTTAGGTGATTAATAAATTATCATGGTTATGGGTACGGCTCCCGTGGCATGGTCGCGATACATAAATTTAAATTCGGATGTGCATTTCATGTGACCCGGCAATAATAAAATCACATGTTGAATCGCGAGTGCATTTCATGTGGCGCGGTTACAATGTGTCTCAAAACAATAAGTGCACGCCATCGTAACTTGTCTAAGATAAATCCATAAACATAAAAAATGATTTATATACATACCCCGAAAAGCTAAAATACCTCTTTCAGATAAAAATTCAAAACTTAGAGAATAATTGAGTATCGCCTCAAATAGGCATTCTAAAACCGTCACGACCATAGTCTTGACTACATAATCTACACTCGGGTGTGACAACTCATGTCCCCGACTTCAACTTAAAACTATATTAAAATCACGTGTTGTAATTCGCGGGTGCATTTCATGTGGCACGATTATAACATGTCCAAAAGCAAACGAGTGCACGTTATCGTGACTCATTTTCAAGATAAATCCATAAATGTCAAAAGAGCGGCTAAAAGTGCAAAAAGGGTAAATGCACGATAGGTTAAAACACGTAAATAACCAGATAATATATGCCAATATTAATAGTTAAGTGACTGTGCTAGAACCACGGAACTCGGGAATGCCTAACACCTTCTCCCGGGTTAACAGAATTCTTACTCGGATTTCTGGTCGCAGACAACTTAAAACAGAGTCAAAATTCCTCGATTTGGGATTTTTAAAATAAACGGTGTCCCGGAGCATCGTCAAAAATCCGAGTGGCGACTCTGAAAATTAAAATAAATTTCAAATCCGAATAATGTCACTTAAAGTGTAAAAACTCCCTTATTACCCCTTTATTAATCCAGGGGTAGTGAAAAAGGAGGTGTGACAATCTGCAAAGAATATGTGGGAGAAGGAAGGTCCTTTTTGCCTAGTGTTAATGGCTTCCCATCTCAAAAGATCCACTTGGTGATTTATGAGTCTAGAAAGAACTTCAAAGCAAAGGATAAAAATATAGGGGATATAGGATCTTCTTGACGAATACCCCGACTAGGAAAATAAATTTGTAGAACCATTCACTAGGATTCCCATAGAGTTTGTACTAATGCAGTGCATGATTAGTCGGGACAAGTTAGTGAAAAAATTGAAGTACCTAAGGGTCCTATACACAAAAGACCATTCAAGTCTATCAAAATACTTCTCCAAATCTAATTTGATTATCATATCAAAATTAGATCGTTTTGTTTTTCGAAGGTTATTCATGATTTCCTGTATAATAATGGCATTATCACAAGCTCTACGGTTCTTAATAAAACTGGCTTGCATGGGACTGATAAGGTAAGGGAGGAAGGGTTTTATCCTATTTACAATATTTTTTGTGATAACCTTGTAAGCAGTGTTACATAGCCCAATAGGTCTAAAGAATTTAAGGTTATTAGTGTTAGGAAATTTAGGTATAAGACAAATAAAAGTGTCATTGATGCCACTAGGCAGGGATTGGGTTTTGAATACCTTGTGACAATAATTTGTAATGGAATCACCAATTATATGCCAATATTTCTGATTAAAAGAGGGATGAATTCTGTCTATTCCAGGAGCTTTGAAAGGCTTAAAAGAAAATATGATTTTGGTGATTTTCTTAGTAGATAAGGGTTGGTCAAGGCTGCTCAGGTCAACCTTGGTTTGGCATGATGGATCACACATGATTGTATTTTTGAACGAGGTAGTTTTATAGGTATTAAAGGCCTCCATACATTATCGCTAGTGAAATACATAATAGCATTACGACGTTTTCGATTAGAAGCCATAATATGGTAATATTTTGTATTGGCATCACCTTCGTTGAGCCAATTAATCCTGGATCTATGTATCCAGAAGTCATGTTCCATTCTTAGAATATTATTGTACTCAAGTTGCAAATTAGATTCTAAATTCTGTAAAAAAGGACTTTTATGATAATAAGGAGAAGGCTGAATTCCACCTAGTCTGGCTAAAATCTTTTTTTTTTTTTTGAAAATGTCTTCGAAGGTATAATATTTCCATTTGATAACTTCATTTGTAAAATAGTTTTGTGCACTGATAAGATCATTATTATTCCAACAGTGCTTAACTACATTAACAAAATCAGGATGTTTACACCAAATTGTTTCCAAATGGAAAGGTTTATTATAATGATTCACATTTATAGGGATTAGGTTAATTAACAAAGGATTATGGTCAGAACGAGTCTTAGATAGGTGAATGACCACTGCTTTGGGATAAATTGATAACCATTCTTTGTTAACAAAAGTTCTATCTAATCTTTTCATAATTAAACCTATGAATTTTTTTCTATGGTTAGACCATGTGTATTTACACCCCTTGTAACTAAGTCTAGTAAATTACAAGTATTTATACTATTCCATATTGAGTTACTAGGCCTACGGTTGATGGGGTTACCACCAAGCTTGTCATTATAACTAAAGATATCATTAAAATCGCCCCTAATAACCACGGACCCTTATAACTATTATGGATATTTTCTATATTATTCCATAATTCACGTCTTTTTTCAAGCTTAGTGCTAGCATAAATAGATGAAAAAAGTCAAGTAGTTTGAGAGGGAAGTACCTCGATAGTGGCATGTATTTCCTAATTTCTCCTAACGAAGTTGTGAACTTTGACAACACTGGAAGGATAACCATACCTCCAGATTAGCCTTCACAAGGAACCTCAATCATTTCTGAGAATGAAAAATCACTAAGGAGGGAGATGTGATTCCCCATCCTCGTTTCCAACAAAATTATCATGCATGGCTTATGTGTATCTACCATTTCTCTAAAATTTATACGAAAGTTGTCATTGTTGCCACCTCGAATGTTCCAAATTATTATATTAATTTGTCGATACATCATTGCATAGTTATTTGTTGGGAAATTTTCCATCTGAGGTTGAAGTAATGGGTTCCTCCTTAATGAAGGGAACAATATCATGGCATGATTTTCCACTTTTGGGTTCTGTGGAGGGCGGATGTCCATCGAGCACTTGTATAAGGTTGGTGGGCAGCTGAAAATATACCTCTTCTCTTGCACTTCCCTGAAGAGATACACCTTTACATCATTTATACTTGAAAACTCCACTATTCGCTCTGACCTTAGTAGATTCATTTCTTCTGATTGCATTTCATGGTGATCTTCTAATTCTGGAGCCTTGGGGTGGTTTTGTGGGGGAGTCTGACTTACTGGAGGTGGTTGAAATGTATGATTTTGTTCTTGGCTCTGTATTACACTCCATGGTATGAATACCGGATTCATAAGTAAGATTTCTCCTGGTGAGAAGAAGGGGAGGTCCATTGTCGTGTTTTGGGTGGGAGTGGATTGAAGTGGTGGGGCAGATTCCGTTGGCGTCTCATTGCATGTGCGGGATTGCATTCATTGAAGGATCTAGTAGGTGAAGGATATTGTTCAACCAGACATGAGGTAGTTGTTCATTGCCATGTGCATTCCCTAGGAAACTAGTTGTGCTAGAAAGTGGGAGTTTTAAAGGATTATAATTGTCTCTTGGCCGTTCAATATCATGTTGAACGATATTGCATCGACCATTAGTGTTTGTTCTATCATGTTGGTGGTCTTGTGGAAGAGGTGGTTGGATGAAGTAGATGGCTTGGTTTCCTGTTTGAGTAGGTTGATTGGGTTGTGAATTTTCCATTATGTGAGCTCTTTGATGTCGTAGGATTTGGACTAGCATGTATCTTCTCCTTTGTGAGGTTAGTAGTCTTGGAATTGTTCTTGCCCGAATTCTTGTTTATAGAGGTAAACTCAGGGTCGTTTATGAAGTGGGTAGTGAGTTGAGGTGTAGGGTTTGCTAGGCTTGCAATAAATTGAGTCTATTTGCATGCCTTGGCTGCTAGAAGGGGGGGAGATTTTATACAGATTTGGGGATTTCATAGGGTTAGGCAGGTGTACTATGTCATTGGACATTTGTATGTCCAATGGGAGGGTGTTAGACAAGTGTGGTAGGTCCAGATCTTCCTCCATGTGAGGATTATTATCCACTAAAGGCGAATTAGCATTACTTACTATGGTAGATAAAGCATCTGACTCATATTGGCTAGGGGAGTTTTGGGGAGGGGATTATTAAAATGATTAATTATATTAAGATGGTTATTAGGGTGCATGAGACTTAACGAAGCCGCTGACACGTGGCTATTAGTAGCATGCAGAGATGCCACCTCATTAGTAGTGAATTCAAAATAATTTTCCAAATTTTTTGTTTCTTTCTTACTTTGGGCTATGGGCGGATTCACCAAGGTCGAGTATCTATTGTCATTAGTAATGTTTTTAACAGTAGAAAAAATTCAGTCATTATGAGAGATCTTTTTCTTGGAAAATTTTTTATTGATCAAAGGCTTGTTATTGGCATTGATGGCTAAATAAAGAGTGGACGTACCTGGAACCACATTTGCAGAGGAGTTAACTATACCTGAATTTTGTCATGCCACATTTTTTTTATTTGCGCTTTTTCTTCGTGCAAAGATGACCGTCCGTCAAACCTATTCCTTCATGGTTGTTATCAATGCCATCACTGGATTGGGGAGTTAAATGGTTTGGCAAAGCTGTTGGTCTGGCCGGCGTAGATTTAGTGTGTGGACATTTAATTAAAATTTGCCCTAATCTCCCACAAGCTTTACATAGAAAATTTTCACCATCATATTGGACAACTTGCTTATGGCTTCCTATGTGAATAAGGGATATAACAGAATCTTCATGAGGTAGTTCAATGCACAATCTTGCATAACGGCCTTGTAGGGTAGAGGAAGTACATACATATATTTTTAGTAACTTCCCTAGAGTATTACATATTTTTTTTAAAATAAGGCCATCATAAAATTCAGTTGGTGGTAATCGAACCCAAACAGTTGTAATGGAGTTGTTTTCTTCTTTTGCTACAAAGTTTGGCTTCCATCTTTGGACTGAGAGGAAATGTCCAAAGATGAACCATGGACCATAGTGGAGGAACCTTAACATGTGTTCCTCACAATTGAATTTGATAATGTAAAAGTCCGCCCCAAGATCTATAAGAGGAAAATTTTCTTTAATTTCCATGTTTCTTGGATTTTCCTTTTTAGAAGATTGTGCTGGATTCGTTTACCATGTAGTTTAATAATAAGTGAGAACCTCCATGGTTGGTAAATATGGATTTATTCTTCCAGTGATAGTTGAATTTGGTGGCTATTTGTGGAGGTATAGTTTTCTTATGTCTGATTTGGCTCATGTGCTATTTTAGGGTAATTGTCAAGTGTAGGAGTTAGGCCATTGATGAAGGAGCTATGCTCTCCTGCTATTAGTTTCTATTTGAAACTAGAACCATGATCATGTGACATAGTTTGGGTGGTTTTAGGACCAATATCTGGTGGTTTTTGGAGGGATTTGGTTTGACTGGGTGGAGGATTCCAAGTTTACTGCCTTTTGTTGGGCAATGGAAGAATAAGAGAGCATTTTCTCCATCTCGGAGGAGAGTCGCTACAAAAAGCTTCAAGTCATTGCAAAAACTTATGAATAGCTATAAAATTTCACCACTAAAAAGTACATACATTATTCTATCAGATATTGAGAACTTCTATCTTTAAATATTGATTTCAATGTATATTGTCTAGGGTGGATTACATTTGTAGGATATATAATTTGAATTTGGCTTCATGTAAACATCGACACTCCTAAATATGTCGGAAATAAAACAGAATGTGCTTGAAACTCATCATGCTAGCTTTTTGGAAATAAATGTTACTCTTTATTTAGTGACATTAGCTCACATGTTGTAAATTTCTATGTGAAATTTACCTAAATGACGTAAAATATATGTCGTAAATCATTTACCAATATTTAATTAAATGTCAAAAATTTCCCGACACCAAAATTTCCAACATTTAAGCTAACTGTAAAATAATGTCGTAAATCATTTACCGATATAGATCAAAGGCTTGTTATTGGCATTGATGGCTAAATAAAGAGTGGACGCACCTGGAACCACATTTGCAGAGGAGTTAACTATATCTGGATTTTGTCATGCCACATTTTTTTTATTGGCCCTTTTCTTCGTGCAAAGATGACCGTCTGTCAAACCTCTTCCTTCATGGCTTGGTTATCAATGCCATCACTGGATTGGGGAGTTGAATGGTTTGGCAAAGTTGTTGGTCTGGCCGACGTAGATCTAGTGTGTGAACATTTAATTAAAATGTGCCCTAATCTCCCACAAGCTTTACATAGAAAATTTTCACCATCATATTGGACAACTTGCTTATGGCTTCCTATGTGAATAAGGGATATAACAGAATCTTCATGAGGTAGTTCAATGAACAACCTTGCATAATGGCCTCGTAGGGTAGAGGAAGTACATGCATATATTTTTAGTAACTTCCCTAGAGTATTACATATATTTTTTAAAATAAGGCCATCATAAAATTCAGTTGGTAATTGTGGTAATCGAACCCAAACAGTTGTAATGGAGTTGTTTTCTTCTTTTGCTACAAAGTTTGGCTTCCATCTTTGGACTGAGAGGAAATGTCCAAAGATGAACCATGGACCATAGTGGAGGACCCTTAACATGTGTTCCTCACAATTGAATTTGGTAATGTAAAAGCCCGCCCCAAGATCAATAAGAGAAAAAATTTCTTTAATTTTTCATGTTTCTTGGATTTTCCTTTTTAGAAGATTGTGCTGAATTCGTTTACCATGTAGTTTAATAATAAGTGAGAACCTCCATTGTTGGTAAATATGGATTTATTCTTCCAGTGATAGTTGAATTTGGTGGCTATTTGTGGAGGTATAGTTTTCTTATGTCTGATTTGGCTCATGTGCTATTTTAGGGTAATTGTCAAGAATAGGAGTTAGGCCATTGATGAAGGAGTTATGCTCGCCTGCTATTAGTTTCTCTTTGATACTAGAACCATGATCATGTGACATAGTTTGGGTGGTTTTAGGACCAATATCTGGTGGTTTTGGAGGGATTTGGTTTGACTGGGTGGAGGATTCCAAGTTTACTGCTGGGCAGTGGAAGAATAAGAGAGCATTTTCTCCATCTCGGAGGAGAGTCTCTACAAAAAGCTTCAAGTCATTGCAAAAACTTATGAATAGCTATAAAATTTCACCACTAAAAAGTACATACATTTTTCTATCAAATATTGATAACTTCTATCTTTAAATATTGATTTCAATGTATATTGTCTAGGGTGGATTACATTTGTAGGATATATAATTTGAATTTGGCTTCATGTAAACATCGACACTCCTAAATATGTCGGAAACAAAACAGAATGTGCTTGAAACTCATCATGCTATTTGGAAATAAATGTTACTCTTTATTTAGTGACATTAGTTCACATGTTGTAAATTTCTATGTGACATTTACCTAAATGACGTAAAATATATGTCGTAAATCATTTAACGATATTTAATTAAATGTCAAAAAGTTCCCGACACCAAAATTTCCAACATTTAAGCTAACTGTAAAATAAATGTCGATTAATGAATTTTTACATTTATTTAACTAAATATGATAGTTTATAATTATTACTGAGGGTAATAAATACAACACGTGAATTAATTTAATCCAAGAATAAAATAACGAAGAAAAAATAAATTAATTAAAGAAACTTCAGGAAGATACAAGCCTGATCGTGAAATGAGTTTCTTCGGAAGCAAGAGTAAGTATAATGTATTGACCAAAAAGAAAGAAATAGAATAAAAGTAATTCGATTAGCCTTTTTGCATACAGATGTTTTCATGTCCTATAGTGAATATAAAGTCTTCTATTTATAGCTCAATTCAAGGAAGCAAGATCCCCAAATCAAAATATTCTCTAATATGAATAAAACCCCTTTTGATGGCTGCATAGCGATTTAGTATAAATACAAATATTCTTTTTAACAGATGCTTATTTGAAATTATCATTTCCAACAAATCTTCCTTTCAGACTTCGTCCCCGATTCCAGTGTCTACGAAAATAACTCACCATCGATCACATGTTCCTAACTGGTGCCAGCTATTTTTTGACTCATATCTTATTTGTCTTCGGTGCCACGTGTCGTCTTGACGAGCATCCACATGTTGTTCATCAATTTTATCCATAAAAATAGTGCCCTTACTTTCTGGTGACTAAAGTTTATGTTACCGGAAGCAAATAAGACCTTTTTTCTTGGCGAAAAAATTCCTGAACGGTTTCTGATACTTGAAAGGATGCACGTCTCCTCGCATTTAATGAGTCGAACACATGTTATCCTATCACGACCCAAAACTCTAACCTGTCGTGAGGAGCCTATCGGTGGTACTACAAAAGCCGAATTTCAAAAATACTTCAACATTTCATAAAAGATAAATCAAAAGCCTTTTTCATAACAGAAAGTTTCATAAAAATAGAAGTTCGACTCGAAAATGTAGTGCGGAAAGATAGCCCCAAACATCGGGGTGTTACCAAGTCATGAGCATCTAGATAGCTAGTCTAAAAAAAAACATTATCTACCAGAGTCTATGTCTAAGTATCAATACAGAAAGAAGGAAAATGATATAGAAGGAAAGACAAGGTCAACGGACGCTGGCAGCTACCTCGTAAGTCTCCGATACTCGATCCCGCACGAACTCAACGACCTCCGTGACCAAACACACCTGGATCTGCACATGAAGTGCAGGGTGCATCATGAGTACAACCAACTCAGCAAGTAACAGAAATAAATAAGGAACTCAGAAGCAGTGATGAGCTAAACAAATATAGTTCATTTCAGAAACTTCAACAATGAAAGTAGACGTGAGTAATTCCGGCAATATATAACAAGTCAACTTCATATTTACTGAGTTCAGGTAAACCAGGTATAAAAACTTCCAGAAGCTCAAACAGTAATATGAATCAGCTAAAAATCGCAACAAAGCAAGACAAATACAACACCTCAGGATCACAGTCCTTCATGCCCTCAATATCTCAATACTCGGCTCTCAACCCTCAATACAGACACACTCAATAGGAACCTGCGCTCACAGGGGGTGTACAGACTCTGGATGAGCTCTTTCAGCCCAAGCGCAATATCACTGCGGCGTGCAGCCCGATCCAATCTCATTGCGGTATGTAACCCGATCCATAATACTTAAATAGCCATAACGCTCATTGTGGAGCGCAACCCAATCCATAGTCCATAAATAGCCATAAGGATTGTTGCGGTGTGCAACCCGATCCATGTACCTCACAAAGCTCACAGCTCGCCACTCAGGCCTTATCTTAGTCAGTAACATCTCCAGCCTCTCGGGCTCACAGAAATCATAATATTCAGTCCAAACAGAGATAACAACAAGTATTAACAAGAAATAAGAGGGAACAGAGATATGACACACCCAGTAAGACTGTGACTGAGTACAAGACAGCAATTAGCAGTCAATTCGACAAGTATACGACCGTTGCGGGTCCCAACAGTAATATCATAAGGCCTAAGCATGGTTTCAAACATGGATAGCAGTCAAATTACTAGAAGGAAAGGAAAACATGTAAGCAACAATAGGTCATTCGACTTTACAGTCTCACGGGATGGAAAAAGTCACAATCTCTCACGCTGCACGCTCACACGCCCTTCACCGAGCATGTATGTGACCTGCAAATAGTCAAATCATACCAAATTTTGGGGTTTCATACCCTCAAGACCAGATTTAAGACTATTACTTACCTCAACTGCGCAGAAATCCTACTCTGAAATGCCCTTGCCCCTCGAATCAGTCTCCGAATTCCCCGAATCTAGCCACAAAATTTCCGAGATAATTAATATAGTCTAAAAGGATCATTTCCACAAGAAAACTACTAAAATATAGCCCAAAATAAAAAAAATCGGCTCAAACCTGGCCCCGAGGACCACGTCTCGAAATCCGACAAAAGTCACAAAACCCGAAAGTTCACTCACTCACGAGTCTAACCATACAAAATTCATCAAAATCCGACACCATTTGGTCATCCAAATCCCCAAAATCCACTCTCTAACTCTCAAGCCCTAATCCCCCAAATTTCAAACTCAAATCCCTAATTAGATGATGAAGAAAGCTACAGATTCACGAAACATAATCTAATCCAGGTTAGAATCACTTACGCCAACGATTTCATTGAAGAATCCTCGAAACATCGCCTCCCACCGAGCTCTCAAGTCCCAAAATCGAAAATGGGATTCCTACCCTCGAAGTTGACGTTTTTTGCCCAGCAATTCCGCACCTGCGGACCTCCTGTCGCACCTGCGACGCCGCACCTGCAGAAATTCCATCGCAGGTGCACATTCCACTTAAGATCCCAAATCCCGCTTCTATGGTCAGATTGTCGCATCTGCGTGTGTGCACCTGCGGGACCTTGCCCGCTTCTGCGATCCTTCCCACTCCAAGCCATTTCCGCTTTTGCGCTTCCACTTTCGCATCTGCGGATCCAGTCCAGCCCAGGCTTACCCGCATCTGCAGCTTCCTCTTTGCTTCTGCGGGTTCTCACTTGCGGACTCTCTCCACCGCAGGTGCGAAACACCAAAAACTTGAAAACTTTAGCAACCTTCAAATTTCCAAAACTTGGTCCATTAACAACTCGAAATCAACCCGAGGCCCCCCGGACCTCAACCAAACATGACAACAAGTCATATAACCCATTACGAACTTAGTCAAACCCTCAAATCACCACAAACAACATCAAAACATGGATTACACATGGATTCAAGCCTAATAAACTTCTAAACTTCCAAATTCCTCAAATGACACCAAAACCAATCAAACCACATCCGATTGAACTCAAATTTTTCACACAACTCATAAATGACACCACGAACCTACTCTGATTTCCAGTAATCCAATCTGACTCCGATATCAAAATTTCCACTGCCAGCCAAATTCGTCAAAATTCCAACTTTCGCCAATTCATGACTAATTCTAATGCGGACCTCCAAATAACATTCTGGATGCGCTCATAAGTCCAAAATCAACTAACGGAGCTAACGGAACCATCAAAATGCAAATCAGATGTCGTTTACACATAAGTCTACATCCGGCCGACTTTTCAAACTTAAGCTTCCAATTAAGAGACTAAGTGTCTCAATTCACTCCAACTCACTCCGGACCCAAACCAACCAACCCGGTAAAACATATACCAGCTATAGAGTACCAAAAGAAGCAAAAAAAGTGGGAAATGGGACTACACTCTCGTGACGACCGGTCGGGTCATCATATTCTCCCCCTCTTAACAAATGTTCGTCCTCGAACGAGTCTAGAAACATACATGGAGTCTCAAATAGGTGTGGATATCTGCTCCACATCTCCCGCTCGGTCTCCCAAGTAGCTCCTCCACGTGTTGACCTCTGTACTGCACCTTCACTGATGCTATATCCTTAGACCTCAACCTTTGAACCTACCGATCCAAAATGGCCACCGGCTCCACATCATAAGTCAAATCACCATCCAACTGGATGTTGAAATACAAAACATGAGACGGATCGACGACGTAGTTCCGGGCATAGAAACATGAAATACTAGATGCACACTCGACAAGCTAGGTGGCAAGGCAAGCTTGTAAGCCACCTCCCAACGATCCTTTGAAGTATCTCAAAAGGCCCAATGAAGGGCTAAACTTTCCCCTCTTCCCAAACCTAATAAAACCCTTCATGGGTGATACCTTCAGCAGAACCTTCTCCCCAATCATGTAAGACATATCACAAACTTTCCTGTCTGCATAGCTCTTTTGCCTAGACTGTGACATGTGAAGCCGCTCCTGAATCAATTTCACTTGTCTAATGCATCCTGGACCAAGTCTGTACCCAAGAGCCTAGCCTCACCCAGCTCAAACGATCCCACCGGAGATCTACACTACCTCCCATATAAAGCCTCATACGGAGCCATCTGAATGCTCGACTGATAATAGTTATTGTATGCAAACTTCGCGAGCTGCAGAATCAGGTCCCATGAACCCCCAAAATCAATGAAACACGCGTGAATCATGTCCTCCAATATCAAGATAGACGCTCAAATTGTCCGTCCGTCTAAGGGTGAAAGGTTGTGCTCAAATCAATATGAGTACCCAACTCTCGATGCACGGCTCTCCAAAACTACGACGTAAACTGTGTGCCTCTATCTGAAATGATGAAAACTGGGACACCATGAAGGAGAACAATCTCTCGGATGTAAACCTAAGCCAACCGCTCCGAAGAATAAGTAGTACCAACTGGAATGAAGTGCGCGGACTTGGTCAGCCAATCCACAATCACCCAAATCGCATTGAACTTCCTCGAAGCCCATGAAAGCCCAACTACGTAATCCATGGTGATCTGCTCCCACTTCCACTCCGAGATCTCTATCCTCTAAAGCAAGACACCCGGTCTCTAATGCTCATACTTTACCTACTGACAATTGATACACCGAGCTACAAACCCAACTATATCTTTCTTCATCCTCATCCACCAATAGTGTTGTCTCAAATCCTGGTACATCTTCGCGGAACCCGGATGGATGGAATACCGCGAGTTGTGATCCTCCTCAAGAATCAACTCCCGTATCCCATCTACATTGGTCACACATATACGTCCCTGCATCCTCAACACACCATCATAACCAATAGTCACATCCCTGGAATCACCTCGTTGAACCATGTCCTGGAGGACAAGCAGGTGGGGGTCATCATACTCACGCTCCCTGATACGATCATAAAGAGAAGATCTAGAGACCACGCAGGCCAATACTTGACTCGGCTCGAAAATATCCAATCTGACTAACTCGTTAGCCAAGGCCTAAACATCCAACGCCAATGGCCTCCATGCGGCTGGAAGATATGTTAAGCTCCCTAAACTCCCCGCCCAGTAACTCAAGGAATCGTCCACCACATTGGGCTTCCTGGGATGGTCGTTAAGAAGCTCCATCCACCTCTACTGACGCAAGTTAAGATCCTTCTGCTTAAAAAGATGCTGCAAACTATGGTGGTCAGTGTAAATCTCACAATGAACACCGTACAAATAGTGCCGCCAAATCTTCAAGGTGTGAACAATAGCTTATAACTCAAGATCATGGACAATATAGTTCTTATCATGGGTCTTCAACTGGCGTGAAGCATAAGCAATCACTCTACCCTTCTGCATCAGAACACACCCAATACCGATCCGCGAGGCATCATAATACATAGTGTAAGAACCAGAAGCAGATGGCAGAACTAGAACTAGAGACGTGGTCAAAGTAGTCTTGAGCTTCTGAAAGCTCTCCTCGCACTCATCCGACCACTTGAATGAGTCACTCTTTTGGGTCAATTTGGTCAAGGGCGATGCAATATATGAGAACCCCCCCCCCCCCCCCCAAAAAAACAAAAAAAACCCCCCCCCCCCATAAAACAACAGTAATAGCCCGCCGAACCAAGAAAGCTTCGAATCTCCATGGCTGAGGATGGTTTGGGCCAACTCTGCACTGCCTATATCTTCTTCGGATCCACCGAAATACACTCCCCAAGAATGCCACTAAACTGAGCCAAAACTCAACTTTGAGAACTTGGCATAAATCTTCTCCTCCCTCAACCGCTGTAACATAATCCTCAGATGTTAGGCCTATTCCTCCTGGATACGAGAGTACAGAAGGATGTCATCAATTAATACAATAACGAACGAGTCAAGATATGGCTGAAACACACTATTCATCAAATGCATGAACATTGTTGGGGCATTGGTCAGCCCAAAAGACATCACAAGGAACTCATAATGGCCATATCGGGTCCTGAAAGTTGTGTTAAGAATATCTGAGTCCCAAATCTTTAGCTGGTGATACCCTGACCTCAAATCAATCTCGGAGAACACCCACGCTCCCTGAAGCTGTTCAAATAGATCATAAATACATGGCAAAGGATACTTGTTCTTGACTGTGACCTTGTTCAACTTCCTGTAATCAGTGCACATTCTCATAGTACCATCCTTCTTCTTTACAAATAGAATCGGCGCGCCCTAGGTTACGCGAGGCCGAATAAACCCCTTATCAAGGAGTTCCTAAAGTTGTTCCTTCAACTCCTTCAACTCCGTCGGTGCCATACGATACGATGGAATAGAAATGGGCCTGAGTGCCCGGCACCAAATCAATACCGAAGTCAATATCCCTGTCAGGCAGCATGCCCATCGGGTCTTCAGGAAAAACATCCGGAAAATCACGCACCACTGGAACATAATCAATATAGGGGCCTCTACACTAACATCTCTCACAAAGGCCCAATAAGATAGACAACCCTTCTCAACCATCCGCTGAGCCTACAAGTATGAAATCACTCTGCTAGGAACATACTGTATAGAATCGCTCCACTCAACCCTCGGCAACCCCGGCATCGCCAATGTCACGGTCTTATCATGACAATCTAGAACAACATGACATGGAGACAACCAATCCGTACCCAATATCACGTCAAAATCAACCATACTAAGAAACAAAAGATCTACTCTGGTCACCAGAACCCCAATAGTCACCCCACACAACTGATATAGATGGTCCACTATACTAGTATCTCCCACAAGAGTAGATACATGAACAAATGAAACTAGATACTCACGGGGCATATCCAAAAAATGAGCGAAATACGAGGAAACATATGAATAAGTTGAACCAAGGTCAAATAATACAGAGGCATCTGTGTGGAAAACTGAGACAATACCTGTAATCACAGCATCTGAAGCAATGGCATGTGGTCTGGCAGGGAGGGCATAGAAACGTGCTTGGCCACCCCTAATCAGCCTCCTCCTCTCGCACGACCCCTAGCTGACTGAGCTCTACCCCGAGCTGGCTGAGCGGGTTGTGAAGGAACTTGTGTTGATATCATAGTCTAGCTGGTTTGCAGAGTTGTACCTCCCACTAGGCAGGGACATTGTCTCCTCATGTGAGCAAACTCTCCACACTCATAGAAACTCCCCGGTGTTGGTGTTGGGGACAGAAGGGAGCCCCAAGCACCAGGATAACTGGTACAAGGACCTGGCATAGACGAACCTTGACCCGATAGAGCACGGGACGAACACTGCACTGGGAAGGCACTGAGAGATTAATGGCCCTGCTGATAACTATGTGAACCATGGCCAGATGATCCACCATGGTGAACTGGGTGAGTCGTCTGAGCATATCTGAAAAGATGACACCTACCGTGATGGAACAAACTCCCAAAAGGAGCATCGCTAAATCCACCCTGTCCTCGAGGCCTCTTGGCCTCCCTCTCAACCCGCTCCTGACTGTGACCCATCTCAATCTAACGAGCAATGTCGACAACCTCATCAAAAAGTAGCATCAGACACTCTCTCTCTGGTCCTAAGCAATCGAAGCTGAAAAGTGAGGCCATCTATGAACCTCATGATCCTTTCTCTGTCTGTGGGAACCAACCATAAAGCATTACGAGCCAACTTCGAGAATGGCATCTTATACTGCTTCACATACATATCACCCTGACGAAGCTGCTCAAACTGTCTACGCAGCTCCTCTCTACGGGACTGAGGTATAATTTTCTCCTGAAAAGGATCAGAGAACTACTACTAGGTAAGGGGTGTTGCGTCGACCGGCCTAAGCCTCGTAACTTCTCGAAGATAAGTACAGACGTCTCTATAGCGATCCGTAAGATTCTACTAAACCTGCTCATGACTCATGAGGCCTATGTAACCTAGGCTCTAATACCAACTTGTCACGACCCAAAACTCTAACATGTCGTGGTGGTGCCTACCGGTGGTACTAGACAAGCCAATTTTAAAAATTACTTCAACAATTCATGAAAGATAAATCAAAAGCCTTTTTCATAACCAAAAGTTTCATAAAAACAGAAGTTCGACTCGAAAATACAGTGCGTAAAAATAGCTCCAAACATCGGGGTGTTACCAAGTCATGAGCATCTAGATATCCAGTCTAATAAAAACATTGTCTACCAGAGTCTATGTCTAAGTATCAATACAATAAGAAGGAAAATAACATAGAAGGAAAGAGAAGGTCCACGGACGCTGGCAGCTACCTCGTAAGTCTCCGATACTCGATCCCGCATGAATTCAACGACCTTCGTGACCAAACACACCTAGATCTGCACGAGAAGTGTAGGGTATAGCATGAGTACAACCAACTCTGCAAGTAACAGAAATAAATAAGGAACTAAGAAGTAGTGACGACCTAAACAAATACAATTCATTTCAGAAACTTCAACAATGAAAGTAGACATGAGTAAATTCCAGCAATATATAACAAGTCAACTGCATATATACTGAGTTCAGGTAAACCAGGTATAAAAACTTCCAGACGATCAAACAGTAACATGAATCAGCTAAAAATAGCAACAAAGCAAGACAAATACAACCTCTCAGAATCACAATCCCTCAATTCTCGGCTCTCGGCCCTCAATACACACTCACTCAATAGGTACCTACGCTCACTGGGAGTGTAGAGACTCTGGAGGGGATCCTTCAGCTCAAGCGCTATATCGATGCGGCGTGCAACGTGATCCAATCTCGTTGCGACGTGCATCCCGATACATAATACATAAATAGCCATAAGACTCATTGCGGCATGCAACTCGATCCATAGTCCATAAATATCCATAAGTCTTATTGCGGCGTACAACCTGATCCATGTACCCCACAAAGCTCACAGCTCGCCACTCAGGCCCTATCTCAGTCAATAACATCTCCAGCCTCTCGGGCTCATAGAAATCATAATATTCAACCCAAACAGAGATAACAACAAGTATTAACAAGAAATAAGAGGGAACAGAGATATGACACACCAGTAAGACTGTGACTGAGTACAAGACAGCAATTAGTAGTCAATTCAACAAGTATACGACCTCTGCGGGTCCCAATAGTAATATCATAGGGCCTAAGCATGGTTTCTAACATGGATGGCAGTCAAATTACTAGAAGGAAAAGAAAACATATAAGCAACAATAGGCCATTCGCCTTTACAGCCTCACGGAACGGGCCAAGTCACAATCCCTCACAGTGCACGCTCACACGCCCATCACCTAGCATGTGTGTCACCTCCAAATAGTCACATCATACCAAATTTCATGGTTTCATACCCTCTAGACCAGATTTAAGATTGTTACTTACCTCAATTGGGCAGAAATCCTACTCTGAAATGCCCTTGCCCATCGAATCAGTCTCCAAATGCACTGAGTCTAGCCACAAATAGTACGAGATAATTTATATAGGCTAAATGGGTCAATTCCACAAGAAAACTACCAAAATTTAGCTCAAAATCTGAAATCGGCTCTAGCCCGGCCCCGGTCCCACATCTCGAAATCCTACAAAAGTCACAAAACCCGAAAGCCCAATCACTCACGAGTCTAACCATACTAAATTCATCAAAATCCGACACCATTTGGTCATCCAAATCCCCAAAATCCACTCTCCAATACTCAAGCCCTAAACTCCCAAATTTCCAACTCAAAACCCTAATTAGAACATCATCTACATGATGTGAGGTCGGAGAGTAGTAAATATAAGGATCTCCACGTTGAATCGGTCACCGCGCTATCTGCAGCCGAGGCTGAGGCCGATGCGCTCATATCATTGTACAAAGAAGATGTTGTTGTCGCAAATTCTTGAGCCAGGGAGATATGCGAGGAAGCCGACGGATGATCACAGGTTGGAGAGTAAAGAATGTTCTTGTTATATTGAATATCATGTATATTACAAAAATGCCAAGGGTCCTCTTTATATAGGAGGGGGACTCCCAACATAGTACATGTATAATTATTACAAGGAAATGCTACTGGTACAGCTATTTGATGGCTTAGTACGGATTCATACTACTCTTGCAGGCCTTGTCAGTTCTAATCACGTGCCTTTGGGAATTTTTCGCCTTTCCATGACAGTCTTCGATTTCGTTCTTCCTCGAGGTATGTCGATCCCTCGGTATACTTCTTCGAGGAGTTCACCTCGGGGTTGATATTCATATTATGACCTGATTCATTCAAGGTCGGGCTTGGAGCAATGTTGAAGCTCCAAAATTGGTCTTTCTCGATTTTGACCAAACCCTACTCCATTTTTGTCTCCAAACTCCATTTTGGAGTAAAAAATGGAGGAATTTTGCTCCAACCCACATCTAAATTTGCCTCCATTTTGGAGGATGAATAATGCCACTTCAAATTTAGTGTAACACTATCATCTCCTAGATTACTATTCTCTGTTACTTTATTATTATTTTTATTATTCAACTCTTTTAATTTATGTCTTTGTATATACCTAATTATGTTTATGTAATATATTTATAATATTAATTTACATATTAACTTTGGCGTATTTGATAAATTAGTTTTTGTGCATTTATTATTTTTATGTAAAAGTAAGTTAATTTTACTATAATGTAATATGTATTTAATTATCTTGTATATCAATGTTTTCACCTTTATTTGAATTATCCGTTAATATATATATAATCTATAATATTTGTTTACAAATTATATTATTTAAAAATTTATGGTATAAAATAATTTTATATTAAGTGGTTATATAAGAAAGGAATATGAATTATATGTGATGAATATGTAAAAAGAAAAAAATATAGAATTTTTTTAACAGAAATAAGAAATATTTAAATAAAAGATAATAATATAACATTGAAGAGAGAAAAATATAAAATAAAATATTTTTTTCTGAAGTAAAAAGTGAAGTAATGATTGAAATAATTTTACTTCATTTTAAAGGAGAAAATGGAGGCAATGATTTGGAGATAGCCTTACTAGTAATCTAAAAATGGTAAAATCATCTCAATGTCATTCTTATAGGACATTGTGCTAACACAAAATCATGTTGCCAGCTGTGAAAATAAGTAGGCCAACAGACAAGTGAGGAATTATCAGATTTGCTTGTATGTAAGTGTATGCACATCTTGCAGATTAGTTTCGTTGGTCATGAGACGCATCAAATTTACTCACCTAAAAATATACTTCCTCTCTCCCAATTTATGTGGTGCATATGATTGGGCACATAGTTTATTTGAAATATATAGTTTAAAATAAATTATAGATATTTGTGTGGTTATATAACATTACATTAAGAATAAAACTAAAGTTTAAAGTTTATTTTTTTTAATATAGGTATTAATTTTCCTAGAACAAACTAAAAAGAAAATTGTGCATTACATAGATTGGAACAAAAGGAAGTAGTAGATTTTTCAATCCATTTTAGGCCTCTTTCTACAATTGAATGCAAAATTTTCACTATTATCTCACATGAACACTCTGTATGGGGTAAAATTGATGAAGGACATGTAGATGCTCGTCAAGTTGACACGTGATCGTGAAGACAAATAAGATATGAGTCATCAAATAGGTGGCATCAGTTACGTACATGTTATTGGTGCTGAATGAGTTTCAAAGATGGTGAAACCGGGGACGAAAGTCTGAAAGGAAGATATCGGTTGGAAAAGCCATCATTCGATGAGCAGTCGTTACAAAGAATCTTTGCATTTATATACTCAACCGTTACGCATCCATCAAGAGGTGTTTTATTCATATTAAAGAAGAGTTTGATTTGAGGATATTATCTCCCTGAATTGAGCTATAAATAAAAAGAATTTTTATTCATTGTAGGACATGAAAACATATGTATGCAAAAAGGTTTTTTTATATAAGCATGGATCTATTATATTAAAAATCATAGAGCAGGGTCTAAATAGTCAAAGTTGCCCAACGGCACGTTACCTACATGGCTATTACATAACATAGAAATGTCACGTCGGACATTTTTGTTTCCAAGAGATGCAAGCTTAGTGCATGCATCTTTCCTAATATTCTTAACTAGATTGGTAGAACCTTCAGAATCACTTGCTAAGACGGCTGTTACAAAATGTGGTGGATAATGCATAATTCTGAGATCCCTGCCATTGTTCATACAAAGAGCATGCTTATCCAGCTTGTGCGTTGGTTTGTTGGTCTCTCTGAAGTTGTGCTCGACCGTTTGAATTCTCACCTAGTGCATCAATAACCTGAAGTCATGAATAATATTGTTAAGAAGTGTGTAACCATTTTGTAAGCAGTAAATGACGTCCGTAGAGTTTGTTTCCACATCTATGTTAGTGAAACCTTGTTACCTTGCAAGATTTAAACCCGTCTTTAATGCCATTAGTTCTGCATGCAAGGAAGATAGTCCTGGTGAAAACCTTCGGAACCCAAGCACCCATATACCATTGCTATCTCTGAATAAACCACCAAAGCCACATGTGGATGTTTCATCTTTGAAGGAGCCATATATATTAAGTTTAATATGGTTAGCTGCAGGTTTAAGCCATTTTATAGAAATAGAAATATTTTGTTGAGGCATAGTTTCCTTTTCTGTAAAGAGTTTTTATCTACCGCTAACTTGTAAGCATATTGCATACAAGCTTTGTTGGTAGTGTTATTAAAGAGGTTATTGATTCTATTTACCCAAATGGACCATATAGCAAAGGGTAACATATCTTTCCAATTTATAGAGGGCTTTACTAGAGAACAGTTAAGGTCACGAATATTTACTAACCAATGACTTGTCGAATCGCAGCTAATTATGTTAATGCCTAAGTGAAGTCAAAAATCTTTGACGATTGTGCAATGTATAAAGATGTGGGTAATAGTTTCCTTATCATGCTTGCAAAATGAGAAATTCAGATCTATGTTAATACCAATGTGGTTTAAGTAGGTTCTAGTAGGGAGTTTGTTATGGAAGCATTTCCATAATAAGAACTTTATTTTGTTTTGACAATTAGTTCCCAAATCTAAGTAAAGTCTTGAGTTATGTTAGGTTGAGTGTCTAGTAGATTATAGCACAATTTTTACTAGTAAAAAGGTCATTTGTGGTTAATGACCATATAGGGATGTCACAATTAAAGGAATTAGGAGTGGTGGCTTTTATTTTGTTTATTAAGGGAGGTTGGATCTATATAGATATTTTAGACAAGTCCCACTGATTGTTAATCCATAAGTCCTTAATAGTTAGTAAATTTTCTTTCTGAGCAAGAGGACCATAGATACATTGATATAACGAAGGAGTTTGGTAGATCCAACGATTGTCCCAGGCATTGAGAGATGAAAGCTTATAGGGTATCCAAGTAATTCTTTACTACAAATGTCTCAGCCCTGGATAATGCTATTCCAGATAAAAGAGCGATTTTTAATATTCTTTCTATTACCATCGAGCACGTGGATAATTTTAACCCAAGGGGAGTGGGCATTTGATAGGAGTCACCAAGAGAGATTTGCTAGGTTTACCAGATTCTTATTTTTTGCTTTACGAATCCCTAACCACCCTCCTCTTTTTGCTTGGTGATAGTGTGTCATTTTATAAGGTGAAGTTTTTTGGAGATAGTATTTGTGCCCCATAAGAAGTTACGCTGAATTTTGTCTATATTTTTAAGAGTTTTAGAGGGCAATATGGTATATTGCATAATATGATTTGGGAATGAATTCAGGAACGATGTAGCTAAAGTACACTTGCTTGCCATGGTGGGACAGTTTGATTTTCATGTAGCTAATATTTTTAACATGTTGTCAATGACAAATTGAAAATCAGACGCTCTAGATTTAGAATTGTCATGAGAAAATTAGGTGTCTTCCAAAGGTGTGACATACATTGATATTTAGGACACTGGAAAGGTTGTTGCAAATATTTTTTGGGCGGTATTTGGACACAACAATTTTTGACTTGGCTCTCTTAATGGACTGTCCTGACAAAGAACAAAACAGGTCAAGGCAATGTTTAATATTATGTATGGATGTATTATTGATCTTGTCCATCAAGGTAAGATCATCCGCAAAGAATAAGTGTGATAATTGGTAGTTATTTTTCTTTATGGTTATAGGATCCCAGCATCTCATGTCAACTTTATGATTGATAAGAGTGGACAACATCTCCATACATAAAATAAAAAGGTACAAGGTTGGAGATGGGCTTAGTAGTATCTCATCTATAAGGGTGTGTTTGGTACGAAGGAAAATATTTTCCAATTTTCTCATATTTGCTTAGTTTAAATGTTTTGGAAAATATTTTTCTTATCAACTCATTTTTCTCCAATTGGAGGAAAATATTTTCTTTATCAAGAGAAGGGAAAACATTTTCCCAAAACTCCACTTCTCAACCTTCCCCACCATATTCCCACGCTTACCAACCCACCCCACATCCCAACCCCATGTCTACCCACCCCATTCCCTCTCTTCAAAAAGGTTTTTTTTTGTCAAATTTCAATTTTCTTTTTCTGTCACCACCCACCCTACTACCCCCCTCCCCGGCAAAAAAAAAAGATTTTTTTCTTTTTGTAATTATAAATTCTGTTTTTTCGTTTTTCTGCACCCCACCCCTACCTCGCCAAACCCATTCCCCACTGCCCCTCCTCCCTCCCTGCCTCCCCCGTCCCCTGATTTTTTTTTTTTTTTTAATATTTGCAGTTTTAGTTTTTTCATCTTTCGGTTTACATCAAAATTTTACAAGTTCCAAAGTTATGAGTTCGGAGGTTTATGTGTTTGGAAGTTTATGACTTTAGTAATTATAAAGTTTAAGGGTTCGAAATTTCGCGATTTCGAAAGTTTAGCGATTCGGAAGTTTATGAAATTTGTGGCTTCGGAAAATTGTCGGTTCGAAAGTTTATGACTTAATATTTATTGTATCTAAATTATTTATGAATACTCTTGAGAAATTATTGTTCTTAATTTGCGTACCAAATACTGAAAAATGAATAAGATTATACTTGTTTTCAATAATATTTTCACGAAAAATATTTACCGTTATACCAAACACGCCCTAAGTTTAGACATTATTTCTGACCATATTTGACTTGTTAGTATACAGCAGATATCTTACAATAACAAAAAGTGAATACGAGAGACGTTGATGAAGTTGGTGAAGAAAATATTGATATATTTTTGCGGACTTTGCGGGTTTCCCTTTGTAAGCTTCCTATTATCGAATTGCTTTCATCGAGAATATAAGCTGTGCTTCTCAGATATATAGGTTCAACAGACAATTCCAATACAATACAAAACAATCATCCATGACAAATTAATCTCTTAAAATCACCAAAATAGTTGATGAGGTTGGGGTTTCATTTATATAGACTTCTTTTTTCTAAATCTATAATGTGATAATTTAATTGTATCCTTTCTGTCCTATAGATATTTGTATTTTCCTTGCTACACCAAAGAGACAATCATATAGGTACTCTCTGACCATGATCTTCGTGGAGTTCTTCAGCTATGATTGGACTTCAAAATATGCATTTGTTTGTTTTAAATACTTTTTCCTTTAAAACGAATCTTTTTATGAAATTTAAAGAAAAAACATGCATATATATATATATATATATATATATATNCCCGTTGAAATGGAAAGTCCTTGGTCTACATACATTAGTAGTAGGTTACGCTCCTATTATTGAAAAGGAGTTATCCTCCTCAAAATCCTTCCCCCCTTGGTCGAGTTGGCTTAAGCCCGAATCCATCCTTACGGAAGAAGGGCGGGATATCGGCTACGAGAGAGAGTCCTTGTTGTTCACCTCCGCCTCCCGACGCTGCTGACCCCTACCGGGACCTTTTTCCTTTATTCGCTACAAGACTGGTCCAAAATTCTAGTTCGTTGCACTCACCCTTCGTTTCTGTTAATCATTCATGACCCCTGAATGGAAGATAAAAGACTTTACTAAGCAAGCTGTCTGTCGGTCCCCGTTGGTTAATTGTGAAAGGTGACTAAAACACCAGAAACGGGGACTACCCGAGCTAATGATAGAGGCAAGAACACTTTCCGGCCAAGTCCCATTAATTGATCATAACGATATCGTGGAAATGCTGCACGGAGACTTTTTAATGGAGTGGAGAAGAAAATATTGGTTTTGAAATAGAATAAGTTATACAACTTAGCTTAAAGTGAATATTATCACATTTTAAAGGTGTCTTTTGAGCGATTTAGCTAAAAAAAAGAAGAAAAAAAATTTAGCTTGCACTTCCCTTGCTTGCTCTTTGAGTTTTCAAAGTCAAGGTGTCTTTCCCTTTTCCCTTTTTCTGTCTTAACTTTAGTGATCAAAATTGATTAGGGAAAGTGACCCATGATGAAATGAGCTATTGACCTGAGTGGTTTTCTATTTATATTTGAAAAGCAAGGTAGGTTAGTTAACGAAAGGGTAAGATGAGGCTGGATTGGGATATAGTAAGTGTGCCATGAGTGCTCCCTTCTAAGGCTTCTGCTTCTCTTTAATAACGAGAAAATGACTCTTTCAGAAAGCAAAGCTACAACTCTTCAGTCTAAGCTATCTAAGTTAGAACTTAAGGTCGACCCATTTTCATTTCCCTATTTGATTTAGTAAGGGGGAAATGCAGTCCGCTTACCATATACAGAAGATCGATATCACACAGAAGGCCTGATATCGCCCTATTTGAGATACTGATTCAAGTCTTAATACTAACGAATGATCAAAGTCAACAGTCAGTCTTTCAGGTACGCCAATTGGTGAATCATAAAGAAGTATAGTTTTTCTTTAGACTGAAAATCAGCCGGAATATTACGGAAACAAGTTGATTCTACCTCGCATCAAACTTGTTTAACGTTATACTTAGCTTTTCTTAGAACAAGAATACTACTCCGTCCTTTCACTTTTACGTGTCTACTTTTGACTTTACACCTCCTTTAAGAAAAAATAAATAAAGTATATATTTTATAATTTTATCCACAATAATGATACCTTTATCATTTTTTAAATAAAAAAAATTGAAAGAATAAGAGCAAAACAGGAAAGAAAGATTGTTCTTCTCTTGATTTAGTATATTGACAAGTAAAAGTGAAAATGTATATTTAGTACAGTGGACAAGTAAAAGTAAATGAAAGAATTATGGTGTTTTATACTTCAATACCACACGAGAGGAGGGGGGCGGGGGTGTGATTTGTGTGGTGTCCAATTTTTCGCGTGCAATGTAGAAGGGCCTGTTCTTCTAAGTATTTCTTAACCTACTGTTGCTGAAATAGTAAATGCGAAAAGTAAAGAACACAAGTATTTTACGTGGAAAATACCCGGTTCAAAAGGTGAAATAACCACGACCTACTACTTAGTAAGATTTTTTCCAACACTTCATTATATCACTGAACCAAAACAGCATTTACAAAAACTCTTTGTAAACCTAAGGATTACCTCTAATCCCGTTGTGGCAACCAGCCTCTAACTGTTGCGACTACAACTTCAAGTTAACTGTAACTTGAATACTCAGAGTACCTAATACAAATGCCTCTAGATAAAGCTGAAAGGTACAATTTGACAACCACTTATTACAATGAAACTAGAATAAAAGAAAGACACTTGGAACTGGTTCTTCTATCTGGTTCATGTAGCGTCAGGTTCGCGCACTTGAATCATACGAGAATTGCTTGTAATATGCCTTGTTATTTTGCTCTCAACTCATGTTTAACTTCAGCTTTTATGCGTACATGTAAAATGAGAACATTCTGCAATGTATAGAATTAGTAGATTAAGAAATAACTAGAGTTCTAATGCTACTCTTCCTTGGTGGAAGAGTTCTAGTTATCCTCAACTTCTAACTCATCACTTATCTTGGATAGTGTTTTCTTTGAGTAATTAGTGTTTCTCCTTACCAATTATGCAATATTTTCGATCAGGAGATATCATATATAACAAGTTAAGCTTATCTCCTTCACGTGCATCCCTCATACTCGAATTTGCTTGTGTCTGTGTACACAGGGGATAGACCTGGTTCATGCCTGAGTTCCTTTGTCAATCTTCAAAACAAACTTCACTTGGGCCAACAGAGAGTAGATAAAACTATTGAGTGATCCTTATAACCCGTTTGGCTAAGTTGAAAAAATCAGCTTATTTTGATAAGTGCTATTTTTCAAATGTGCTTTTTGCAAAAGTACTTTTGGTGAGAAGTAATTTATGTTTGGCGAATTAATTTAAAAAGTACTTCTAAGCAGCAATTAATGTTTGACCAAGCTTTTAAAAAATGTTTCTGTGTATATTTTTCTCAAAAGTGCTTCTGAAATTTTTTTTTTTTTTCTACTTTTCTAAAATTACTTTTGCTCCTCCTTATAAACACTTGTTTTCTCCTAAAAGCTTGGCCTTAATTTGCGGTCCATCGAAGACGTATAAATTTTAAGAGTTGGTGAAACGAAGATGCATATCGACATATGTAGAAACGATAACTTGCTTCATCAATATAATGTTGCTTCTAAACTAAAAACACTAACCTCGAAAAAGCAACATCTTACTACACAACAGCATAACGTTCACATTTGACTTATTTCCCTCTTGCACACTCGGACCCAAAGCTTCCAAGAGTCAGTCATTTAAAACAATGAACTGTGCAAACTGCAAAAACGACAAACAATAATTTTCCCTCACCACCTCCCAAAACCCTTTATCCAACACCCTTTTTAAACTATTCTATTCAAACGCTAGTCTTGGATTCTTGGTTCTAGTTTCTTTGCCTCGAAACTTTCCTTTTGGCCTCTTCTCTTCTTTCCTCGATACCTATCAACCCTACTCCTTACCCTACACTTAAAAAACAAACACTCCCACTCCCAAGTCAAAACCCTTTAATTTCCTCTCTACATATACCCATCAATCTATTTCTTGAAATATCATTGGCTTAATTTTCTGAGTTTTGGAACTCTAGTGTACAAAGTTTCCCGTATATCGTCGAATACTAGCTGATTATATTCCATGTTATTATGGGGAGTGCAACTTTGGTTGTTATTTGCTTCGAGCTAAGATAAATCGTATCAAAAACTAGTTCGGGAATCATTTTCCATTCATCTCGACGGCTGATCTTTGTTAGAGATAAAATGGTGGAACTGCAACAGGAAGGCGAAAATGAACAAAAGGGTACCAATTTTTTCATCAATGACAATATTGACGTGCTGATAGAGATATTACAAAGGCTGGATGGTGGCTCCTTAGGGGTTGCTGCATGTGTTTGTAGACTCTGGTGCTCCATCACTAGGAACGACTCTCTCTGGGAACACCTCTGTTTTCGCCACGTGTCGCCGCCTCCGGACGGTGTAAAGGCGGTGGTGTTGGCCCTAGGAGGGTACCGGAGACTGTACATGGTGTGTGTTAGGCCAGTTTTGGACCGACTGAAGAAGTGGAAGATGGGAAAGGAGTCTGACTCGGAGGTTGTTAGAAGAGTTTGGACACGGCATAAAGTGGAACTTTCGTTATCGTTGTTTTGTGTGGATTATTATGAAAGGGTGTTTTTGGGTGGTAGTAGCGATGGTGAAAGCACCGGAGGAAGACTCAGCGGCGGAGGCGGCGGTGGCGCTGCGGCAGCATCGTCGCTTATGTTCCTTTGCAACGCCGTCAACGTTTGAAAAGTTGAAATCACTTCGATCGGTATGATTATAAGGTGGCGAAAAGAACGATGCCATATTAGATGAAGCAGGGTCATTCTTTCTATCTTTTCTACTATTATTTTTTATGTTTGGTAATTGAAATTTCCGCTATTTGTTCCTAATGGAGTATTATTGATTACTATTAGCAATAAATAAAATAAAATTAAGTTAATATTTCGATATACTACTGGGCATGGAGTTTAAGAAAAAATGAAGATATTTGAAATTGGTAGACCTAAATAAGTTAAAAAGGAACCCAGAGATAGGAATGGCAGGCGGTGCAGGGCGGTGCGGGTGCGGGGCGGATTCTGTCTGAACCCGCATAATTTAAACCCGTCTCGCCCCACCCCGCATAGGACTTAAACCCGCTTTCACCCGCCCCGCCCCGCCCCGCAAATATTAGATCTTCCTTTTTCATAAAGCTAGACTTAAACAAAACAAAAATCCTTCTAAGTTTTAATTTGAGTTCAGTTTTGAAGTTATGTGGCGTTGCACTCTTCTTCGTTTCATATTTCACTATCCATTTTTGTTTTTTATTATTTTTTTATAGCTTTTCTTCTTGGTTTCGTTAAATTATACTAAGTGTGAGCTTTAGAGATTTTCGTTAATGTGTGAGCTTTAGAAATAATTAGTCAGAGAATCAAGAAAATTTTCTTAATTGTAACTGTATAAAGAGAACTATAATTTTAATCCCTCAAATTGCTAATATTATTGAAGAGTACTTTTCCATGTTTTAATTTGTTCTTGAGTCATTTGAAGCCATGTAATATAGAAAAAGAACAACAGATATACATAAAATTACTTTCACTTTAACTTTTCTTAATGTTAGTCCTTCTGCAATTTCAGTTGCTGCCAAGTTCATTAGTAGATGCTTAATTTTCTTTAAAGTTAGCTCAAGAAATTAAATCTCACTCGCGACCCGCCCTGCCTCGCGTTAATTTTTAATTAAAAAATTGAACCCGTCCCGCAACCGTAAACTCTTAAATCCGCACCGCCCCGCTAACGTTCAAACCCGTCGCGCATCGCACCCACACCGCCCCATTGCCATTCCTAACCCAAAGTATTTGTGTGACCATAAAATTTTTTCATTAAGGATAAAATTATAAGTTTAAACTAAATTGTTCTTAAATTTAAAAAGGGATCATTCTTTTTGGAACAAACCAAAAAGAAAATAGGTTCAAGTAAACTGAAACAGAGTCATTATTATTATATTTGTTTATCATTATCGTTATAAGAGTGTTGAATATAAGGTGATTCCGTATTCATTTTTTGTAGTCCAGCCATCAAAATATGAATTTTCTTGCTTTTCTCTCTCTTGCGAAACTTATTTTCTCAGGCTAATATAAAGGAAGCTAATATCTAAATATACAAATCTTTCTACACATCCTTCACTAACTAACGTAGAATTAATTCTTCATAGGTCATGATTAGACTCTTCTAGCTATATTTGCAATTGGTTAGCCTGAATGGGCATAACCACCTGCATGGTTCTACTATAATAATACATAGAATCTCAATGAGGTTTGTGAATAAGGAATTTTTTTGGTAACAAATGTGAAATATTGGCATTGACAAAAAATTAATAAACCTACACTACACAGCATCATAATTAAAGTGATCTAAATTGAAAGCAGAAGATAAAGCCACTAAAAGCAGTGCAGAGTCACGATTTTCACCTAGAAAATTCAAAATATAAAAAAAAAAAACGTAAAGAAGCTAAGAAAAATCAATATTTAATATATATACACAAAAGAAAATTAACTATATATACAATATAATATTTCAACAAAAAGACATTCGAATGAACCTTCGACCCTAACTTAAAGAACAAAAAGGACATATGCCAAATTAAAATCAAATAAATTAGTTGATCGTGTATTTATAGTAAACTAGTTGGCCTCTAAAATGTCAAGCTATCACAACTTTCCTAGACTACAGTGTGGAAAGTGGAAACATGTCACCCTCTCCAAAACCCCACCTCTTTTATATTTTTTTACAAGGTGCAGAAAATGTTGCACAGGCTAGTGCAGCTTTTTCTCATTTTATTTTATTATCATTCGGGGGCAGCCCAATCAATTTTGTGGCCTAAAATCAAATTTTACGAGAGGTCTTAATTTATTTTTAAAAAAAAATTCTTTATTTGAAGTCTATTTTTCTAACTTCTTTTTAGATGCAAAATTATTAATAATTTTCTTGTAATCAATTTCTCTTAATAAGTCTTTCTCAATTGACGATATAGCTAATCTATTTAACCTCTCTTGAGACAACGTTGATCTTAAGGTAAGATTTTATCAATTTTAATTTTGAAAAACTTCTTTTTGCCGAAGCAATGGTAACATGAGTTATTAACATTATTCTATAAGTAATATAGGCATTTGAAAAAGAATCAATTTTTTATTTGATTGAGTATACTAATTAAATTATTATCTTCTAATTGTACTATTTTTTTTATTTTTTTTATTTAGAAATAATTTAAACCATCAATATTAGATTGAGTTTTATGCTTTAAGGAACATTCAACATTAAGGCAATATTTTTTCGAATTTTCATCATCACTACAAAAAAAATCCAATTACCAACAAAAAAATTGTTGGTAAATTGATCAAAGTGGTTGGCAATTTGAGTTACTAACAGATTACCAACCGATATTGATCCGTTTCTAAAAGGCTCGATGGTAAATTTTACCAACCAGTTTAAATTTGTTGGTAAAATTACCAACTAAAAATCTGTCACGACCCGAAATCTCACCTTCGGGCCATGACTGTGACTAACGGTGAACCCCTAGACAAGCCAACGTATACTACACATTAATATTTTTCAAATCAATTCAACAGTAGAAAAATTGATGCCCTTCAAATATGAACTGAAATAACTAACATAATCTATAAATTTAACAGCGGAAATGTAATAGGAATTCAAAATGCAAAGTGAAATAATAAAATACATAACGTCGCATACCCAAAACCGGGGTGTCACGACCTCACGGATTATCTAAACTGAGTGCTAAATACAGAGTCTGAAAAAGAAATATATAATTGTTTTGATACTAGGAGAAAAAGGTAAGACAATGAAGAATCCAAAGGCAGGAGAGACACCAAGGCCCACGAATGCCAGCGGGTATACCTTGAAGCTCTGTGTAGACTGAAGGTGACTTCCTCAACGCGGTCCACTGGGTCTGGATGCGGGGTATGCACAACATTAAGAAGTGCAGTGTAGCATCAATACAATCGACCCCATGTACTAAGTAAGTGCCGAGCCTAACCTCGGCCGAAGTAGTGACGAGGCTAGACTTGACAATAACGATAACTTGTCCTATTCTACAGTAGGTAACAGGGATAATACGAGGCAAGAGATAAGCAAACATGTAAGGGATGCGGGAGCAGTAAAAGGGGAACAAGTGAAATGAAGCAGTCAAATTGACAGATAGAAGTAAAGAAGGGAAGCAATCTAACACAATAGCCAACGAAGCAAGTATAAGTACCAAAAATGTAAAACAATGGCACGACATCACCCTTCGTGCTTTTACTCTCTTCCTCACAATGCAATGTACAATGTATCATGGCACGCCATTAACCTTCGTGCTTATAATCAATAAAAATCATGGCACGGCATTAACCTTCATGCTTATAATCAATAAAAATCATGGCACGACATCACCCTTCGTGCTTTACACTCTTCCTCACTATGCAATGTAATCAGATGTCATGGCACGACATCACCCTTCGTGCTTTACAATCTTCCTCACCAAAAAATAACATATATAATGGCAAGGAGTACGACATAGTGTAAATTGACAGTTCCAGACACCCGGCAAGGGGAAAGACATCAATTAATAACTCAATAAATGCCCGGCAAGGGTCTCAGCTACAACCAATCGCTTCAGTCGTATACGCTACACTTGGATTATCATTCATATCAACACTTCTCAAGCTCAACAGGCAATACTTTCAATCAAGAATAAATTACCAAGTAAGGCTATCCCATAATATACTAAACATGGAAGAAATACTGCAATTTCTATAAAATAGACTCACGGGCATACTTGACACACATTGCATAGGTACTCGTCACTTCACCTATGCAATGAACATGATAATCACTTAGCACATAGAAAATAATACCTATTCCCTCACCAAAGTTAGGCAAGACACTTACCTCGGTCCGAAGTATAGCGATCAACCCTCTAAGACCGCCTTTCCTTTTGAATTCAACTCCGGAACAACAATATCTAGGCATAATTAACTTAAGTATATCAATAATAACTCAATAACACCATCCCATTGCCTAAATACACAATTTCTACCATTCTTTCAAAATTTCCAAAATTCAGCCCCGGGCCCGCTTGGTCCAAACTCGAGGTTCGGACCAAAACCCAATCACCCATAACCCCACGAGTTAAAATATATAATTTATTTTGAAATCCGACCCCAAATTGAGGTTGAATCACCCAAATTTCTCAAAAACCTAACTCTACCAAAAACCCCTAATTTCTACTTAATTTTCATGTTTTTAGGCCTAGATTCTAGTGGTTGTTGAAGATAAATGGAAGAAAATAGAGTTGGAATCACTTTCCTATGGAGTTATGGTGATGAAAATCTTCAAAATCGCCTAAGGGGAAGTGGGGAAGAAGAGGTTTGAAAAGAAGTGGGTTAAATCCCGTAATGTTTCTGTTTTTGGGTTATTAAAAAATCACTGGGCAAAATTTTCCTTCGCGTTCGCGGGCCACTGGCCGCGTTTGCGAAGGGTTAGCAGTTGGGACCTACGCGTTCGCGAAGATATAACTTCCTAGGCTTCCGCGTTCGCGAGCCTACGCCCGCGTTCGCGAGAAACAAACCTACCTTGCCCCCCGGCCTCACCCTAAGCCTACGCGTTCGCGCCCCTGGGGACGCGTTCGCGTAGAAGTACTATCCAGTGCTCCGCGTTCGCGTCGAGTAAAACCCAGGCCACCATAATTTACCCTTTGTGTTCGCGAGCCCTTGTCCGCGTTCGCGAAGGGTATTACACCAGACACCAGCAAAACATCAAAAACACCAGATTTTTCATGCATTTCACACCCTGTTAGCTATCCGAAACTCACCCGAGCCCTCGGGTCTCAAAACCTAAAACACACACGTTTCTCAAAATATCCTACGGACTTATTCAAGCTTTTACATCACCAAAATATCATCAAAACAAGGAATTAAACCTTAAAACATAAAAATTTCCTCAAAACTTCATAAAGCTTAACTTATCCGATTTTAATCCGAATCACGTCATTTCAAGTCTGTTTTACACCAAATTTCACAGATAAGTCACATAACATATAATAAACCTGTTCCGGGCTCTGAAACCATAATACGGGCCCGGTAACACGATTTTCACATAATTATTCATTTCCTAAATCCTTTATTATTTCCAGAAAATAATTTTCTTTAATAATTCATTTCTCGGGCTTGGGACCTCGGAATTCAATTCCGGAAATACACCCAAGTCCCATATTTTCCTAGGGACCCTCCGAGATCGTCAAATCACGGGTCCGGGTCCGTTTACTAAAAATGTTGACCAAAGTCAACTTTATTCATTTAATTATCATAAAAATCCATTTTCATCAAATTCCAACATAAGGACTTCCCGGCTACACGCCCGGGCTGTGCACGCATATCGAGGTGAGATTAACGGAGGCTTTCAGGCCTCGAAACACAGATTTAGCTAGAATTACTTAGGATTGCCTTTTGGGTCATCACAAAATCAGTTAGTTAACATCAAATGAATTTGTTAGTAATTTTTGAATCTTAAGTCCAAGATTTTTGTTGGTAAATTTACTAACCAAATTCGGTTAGAAGTCCGTAAGTAATTTACTAATAGATAGAAAATGGATTAGTAAATTTGGTTTTTCATTATTTAAATTGTGTTTGTAATCCATTGGTAAATATAGTAACAAGAAAAATTCCGTTTGTATTCCGTTAGCAACTATAATAACGGATAACAACTTGGTTGGTAAATCCGATAGTATAATTTAAAAAATACATTGGTAATCGATTGGGTTATGAAAAATTTCTATTTGGTAAATTGTTGGTAATTTACCAACAAATTTTAAATCCGTTAGGAAATATTGTTATTTATTTTTAAAAATTATGTTAGTAATTTGTTAGTAATTCGTCATAAAATTTACTAACAAATTATAAATGTGTTACCAAATGTTACAAATTAAATGGGTATATTAAAATTTTTATTTTTAATAATTGTTTTACAATTAGTTTAAAGCTTTAAAAGATCTAAAAAACACTTAAACAAAAAAAATATATAATAGCACTTTATAAATAATAACATTTGTCATGAAGTTGAAAGCAGAATCCAAAACGTGTCTAGCATAAAAGAAGCTAAAATAAATCTAAATATGACTCGTGTCATTAATTGACGACGAGTCATATCTAAGAGAAGGCGGTGTAGGTAAGCCACCTATGAGGACCGACAGACGGTTTTGGAGTAGTTGATGAACTTGCTCGTGCACCTATTGTTGCATTTTGTGTCTCATTTCTTCACGCATTTCTTCTCTCATTTCTTGTCTAATATCTTCTCTGAGTTTTGATCTCGGATCTCATCTCATGCTTCATCTCTTCTTTAATTTTTTGCAAACGATGTCCGACACATTCATTCAACCGAGCATTAAAGTCTATATCTTGAAGCGGAGATGTCGAACTGGAGGGTGCACCAACATGCCCATAGAAAGGAGCTTGAGAAGCAAGACCATAAATGCGAGCCTTCTTAACACCGATTTCGTCCAAATAAATTTATGAGAAATCAACTTCGGGAGGCTCAGTGGACCCATTTTCGGGTTGATCCGCAGACGCAATTTTAGACATTATGGCATCCTGAAAGCAAAAAAAATGATATAAACACTATAATAATAACTTTTGAAAGAGAAAACATCAAGACATAATCAGAAAGGCAACAAAACTGAAATCTTAAATGTCAATAACAGCACCTTAAATATAATTGTTTTGATGTACACAACAACGTTTTTCCCAATAAATTGTATTACTTGTTTGTCATCAATTTATAATACTTTCAGATAACGTAACAATTTTCAATAATGACATGTTTATAGCTTAAATGTGCATATTTATAAAATATCAAAGGTGAAGTACGATGGAAGTCTAACTCCTGTTCAGAAATCCAATAGGTTTTGTTATTCTATAGATAAAATAACTAGTTAAGGATGATACAAAAGTAGTATTACACTCTTATTTTATGATACAGTTGTATGAAGAATCGGGCAAGATAGGTTATCAAGTTACTAAAGAGAAAATTACTGCTACCGGGAACAATCAGTCACAAAGGAAATGCAGAGAAGATCATATGCCTTTAAGAAATCAAAACTTAGTATTTAGACACAACTGCAGAACCTAATATTTTTAATAAAGATTGCAGTTATTAATCTCAGAGGAGTTTCAATCACACAGATAGTATACTACTTTAAAAGGAAAAAGGAAAAAGATTAAGTTATAAAACCCAAAAAGAAATAGAAGAATATGCACGTGTATAAACAATATAATGGCAACATACCTTATAAAGCAGATGCATTGTAGATCTAATTGTTGCATTAAAAACACTTTCTTAGAGGAATATCTATACTCTATAAATCCAAAGGAAAATGAGCACATTTAAAATGCAAAAATTCTACAAGAGAAAATTTTTAAAGAGCTCAATGAATCATCTGGCGACGAGAAAAAAATTAATGGAAAAGATGATGTCAACGACATGAGTGTGAAATAATAAGATAACAAAGAAGAATTTGTGAAGCCAATCACTGTCTCGCGTATTTCATTCAGAGGCGGACCCAGGATTACAGCATAGCGGGGGCACCATCATATATTAATTACTAGCAATAAAATTTGATGTGCAGTTCTTTAAAATCTTAACAAGTATGATGACTAATCGTCCAAGTATAAACAAAAAGAAGTTCTAAAAAAAGATAAAGCACCGAAAGGTAGAGATTTTTTCCGCAAAATGGGTGCTACGGGAAGTAAAAGTGTTTGATTTAAACCTGTTTTCAAGCTTTAAATTTTTTATTTTTTTCTCAAATAAAAAAAGGGTCAGTGATCAATAGGGTGTTCAAACTTCAAAAATTAACAAAAACTTACGAAAGAAATCAAGATTAAGGGCATATTAATAGTCAAAGAATCACTTATCAATTTATTAAAGGTATCCTTGAAATTATTTTATTAAAGATAATATCTTCATTCTTCTATCTACTATATTATTAAAGATAGAAGGATCACTTACCAATTTCTGAAAGATATCCTTGAAATCCAAATACAACTTGGTCTCAAATCATCCACTTCACTGAAATAATATTTCAAATAGCATTAGCACAAATCTTCAAATACCTATGAAATTAATTTATTAAGATAAAAAACTAGCACACCAACTAAAGATTTAACATCAAGTAAACATCATGATTGTTGTCTGCTCAAACAATGAATTCAAAAGCTAAAAGAAGTACACCTTTTGGGGCCTCAAAAATTTTGGGGCCTAAAGCAATGGCTTTACTAGCCTCAACCTTGAGCCACCCATGAAGATAAGTTGTATATTTCTAAGCAAATAATATGTTTGAAGATTGCAAAGATGTAGTAAATTGTATGATCTTAAACACAAAATAGGAAAAAAATTGAGGAAGTAAAGAAGTTATTCTTGAATAAACAAAATAAAGCATGGTTCAATTATAAAACATGTAACATATGACGAATAATTCAAGAGCAATAGAACATAAATGTTCAGAAAGCACTGAAATATAAATCTTACTTATGTATACATTATCCGAATTCTAGCCAAATATGAAACTATAGCGGCTCTAATTTCAACAACACAGAACTTCATTATCCGAATTCTAGCCATAGCAAAGTTTCTTAATTTTGGACGAGCTTCATAAACACCAATTACGGTTTATATTTCAACTAGAGAAATTGAATTTCAGTCACTAATATGCAATTCTTGAAGAAAACAAAAGAACGTTCAAAAGGGACTATGTGAATCTGCAAAGAAGAAAAAAACATTGCTAACAATTTAGAACACGTCCCAATAAATATTTACGATTTAGAGAATCGGGATGTCAACAAAATCAAGAAAAATTACAGAAAATTCAGAGATTCAATCAAAATAGAATATTCAAAAGTGAGAACAAGACACAAATAAGAGGCAAGCAAAACCTTCTAGTTTAGCCCCTTCTCAATCGTATGTCAAAAGGGGTTTTTTTTAACCTTAAACTCCAAACTGATATTTACCATTAGAAAAGTGTAAACAAGATGGAGAACTCCAAGTATAATTTTCAAAATCTTACCCAGAAAACGATTCGACAGCTGCTTGATCCTTGAAGAGAGAAACGTGTGAAGGATGAAATTTTTTTTGGGTTTAGAAGAAATAACTCGATGTCTAGAGAGCGAAAAGGGGCAGGCATGTATTTTCGGTATTTTTAACCTCTGAACGGAATTAAGACTCAATTAAAGGTCTGGCCGAATCAGACCCAATCAAAAAATAAAATAACTGGACTGTAGGACCCGAGATTCGAACCTGGGTCATGAAGCAAAGAAAGGCATCTACTCCCACAAACCAACTCTTCTATCCATTCTTTGTGACTGAGGGGGCCGCATAAAATATTTACAGGGATCCTCCCTGTATTAACTTATATATATAGAATATATATACAATATTTTTACTGAGGCCAACGGGTGCCGGTGAGCCCCCACCCCCTAGCGTAGGTCCGCCCCTGATCTCATTGATATATGTTTGAAGTTTATATAGGTTACAAAGTAAAGGAGATAACTACAAGGGATAACAACTGAGATGGTAGGGGATAGTTACAAGTGCAAGAGATAATTACAAGAAATATAGACAAGCAATAGATAATGAAATAGATATACTCTGACACCCCCTTTAAGCTGATGCTGACATGAAACGGAGACGAAGCTTGATGAAATGCTTAGAGAAGAATTTTTTCCCAAGCGGTTTCGTCATGATATCTGCAATTTGATCGGCACTGGAAATGAAGTGAATTGAAAGCTTACCTGTTAACCCAAGTCACTGCATAGTTTTGGAGATTGACACATGTCTGACTAGTTGAACCAGGTCCATCAGTGTCACGACCTGAAATAACCTTCCGAACGAGTTCGCGACGGCACCTAGTCCCTACGACTAGGCAAGCCTAAATCATGCAGAAAATAAGTCGAAAACAGAAATAAAACATTTACGATAGAATAATAATAATAAAACTTAAGCCACTCGGCATTTACAACTCGCAATATACCAAAACCCGGAATGTCACCAAGTTACAAGCTTTACAAGTATGTCTCTAAACAACGAAGTCAAAAAGGGTATCTATATCTATGAGCTATGTCTATACTAGAGAAGGAAGGGGACTCGGAGGACGCGGCAGAAATACCTCACGGTCTCCTAGCAGCTGCTGCAACACTCCTAACCGAACCGTTGTGAACTGGTACCTGATCTTCACATGGGGAAAACATGCGCAGAAAGGGCGTGAGTACTCCACAATTGGTACCCAGTAAGTGCTAAGCCTAACCCCATTCAAGTAGTGACGGGGTTAGGTTGAGGCTTTACTGAGTTTGCAAAAATAACAGATATAATTAACCGTTAAGTAAAGCAGTAAGTAGTTAACGGAAATTAAGGTAAAGACTGAATATAAATGATGCAAAAACCTTCAACTCAACAAAACGTCATCTCAATAAATAATCGCGCAATGCAATGCAGGGGAAAGTCTCAGGTCTCGGCCCGCAGTCCCAATGCATGCTATGCAATGCAAGGGAAAGTCTCAGGTCTCGGCCCGCAGTCCCAATGCATGCGATGCAATGCAAGGGAAAGTCTCAGGTCTAAGCCCGTAGTCCCGATGTATGCGATGAAATGCCTGGGGAAAGTCTCAGGTCTAATCCCGCAGTCCCGATGTATGCGATGCAATGCAAGGGAAAGTCTCGAGTCTAAGCCCGCAGTCCTAATGCAACTACTCAATGCAATGCAAGGGGAAAGTCTCAGGTCTAAGCCCGCAGTCCCAATGCAATTACTCAATGCAATGCAAGGTATATATATGAATTATAACGTGATTCAAAGCTTTTGAGAAAGACAGTTGGAAATCATGAGGTAAAATACTTGACCAATTCTAAATAGTAGCAACGAGTGGAAAATCAGGTAAAATCGCTTGTCATAAAGAAATCTTAAGTGTTTACTCAGCTTAAACCAATAACAATAATAATAGGATTGAAAATGAGGTCTGTCGTAGAAGAAATATGGAAATTTAGTGAAAATATCCCATGCACGCGCTCGTCACCCCACGTACACGGGGTTTGTATAGTAAAAACCAGTTAAAATGCCTAAGGGGAAATTCCCCAACACAGAGTTAGGCAAGCCACTTACCTCGACTGTGCAAATCAACCGATAATCACGCTCTTGCCACGAGTATCCAACACCGGGTGGCTCAAATCTATTCAATTCGATTGCATAATGTTAATATCATTTCAAGAATTCAAACTAAGTAATTAATTCAGAACTAATACGCGAAATTAGAAAAATTGACCAAAACGCCCCTCGGGCCCACGTCTCGGAATCGGATAAAATTTATATTTTCCGAATCCTTATTCACTCACGAGTCATCCATATAAAAATCTCTCAGATCAGAGGTCAAATACCCAATCAAAAACCCAAAGTTTGGTCTAAGAAGTTTCTTCCAAATTTTCCCAAATTTCAACTCAAAAATATCGAATTTAAGGGTGGAAATTAAGATTAGAATCATCGAAATTAACCTATGATGGTTAAAAATCACTAACCTCGAATACCCAAGTGAAAATCTCCTCAGAAATCGCCTCTCCCGAGCTCCCACAATTCAGAATGGTAAATAACATAAATCCTCGGGTTTTTGGAATAAACACATAGGGATCTCGCACCTGCGGTCCCTATCACCGCACCTGCGGTATCACACTTGCGGAGAAAGCATCGCAGGTGCGAGTTTTCACTTAAGTCCACAGGGATCGCACCTGCGGTCGATTGGTCGCGCCTGTAGTACCACGCTTGCGGGACCCAAGTCGCACTTGCGACCACTGGACAATCTCCCCCACCATCGCGCTTGCGACCATCCCCTTCGCACATGCGTGATCGCACCTGCGGGAAAACCTTCGCAGGTGCGAAACACCAGAAGAAGTCTGGTTCAGCAGTTGCTAAGTTCCCAAATCCTTCTGTTAAACATCCGAAACGACCCCGAGGCCCCCCGGAACCTCAACCAAAACCACCAATAGATCCCAATACCCTATCCAAACTTGGTCGAGCCTTAAAAACACATCCCACAACATCAAAATATTCAATTATGCATAGATTCAAGCCTAAGAACTTAGGAATTTCCAAGAATTCACATTCGACGCCGAACCACGTCTAAACTCGTCCGAATTACTTCAAATTTTGCACACAGGTCATAAATGACATTCCGGACCTACTGTCGCTTTCGGAATTCCATTCCGAGTCCGATATCAAAATCTCACCTATCGGCCGGAATTGCCGAAATTCTAACTTTCGCCAATTCAAGACTAAATATATGTCCGACCTCGAAAACACATTCCGAACATGCTCCCAAACCCGAGATCACCCAACGATGCTAACAGAGTCGACGGATTTCCATTCCGGATCCGTCTTCACACATCTCTAGCTACGGTCCAATTTCTAAGGGTAAGTCTCGCCTTAAAGTACTATATGTCCAAAATCACTCCAATATTCATCACCCAACGTTCCAACAAGTTTCATTAACATAATAATACATAGGAGAAGTTGTTATCAGGGGATCGGGGCGCTAAATCTCAAAACGACCGACCAGGTCGTTACATTCTCCCCCTCTTAAGAACATTGTTCGTCCTCGAACAAGTATAGAAACATACCTGAAGCTGTGAATAAGTGAGGGTACTGACTCCGCATGTCCTGCTCGGTCCCCTAAGTCGCCTCCTCGACCAGATGACCCCTCCATTGTACCTTGACTGAAGCAATATCCTTCGACCTGAGCTTTCTGACCTGCCTGTCCAAAATGGCCACAGGCTCCTCAACATAGGATAAATCCTTGTCCAGCTGAGCTGAGCTGAAATCCAAAACATGCATCGGATCACCGTGATACTTCCGGAGCATGGAAACGTGGAATACCGGATGAACACCTGCTAGATTGGGAGGCAAGGCCAACTCATAAGAAACCTCCCCAACCGGCCGTAACACCTCAAAAGGGCCAATGATCCTCGGACTCAGCTTATCCTTCTTCCCAAATCTCATGACGCCCTTCATAGGCGATACCCGAAGCAACACCTGATCACCATCCATGAATGATAAATCATGAACTCTCCGGTCTGCATAACTCTTCTGCCTGGATTGAGCTGTGCGTAGTCTATCCTGAATCACCTTCACCTTGTCCAAGGCATCCTGGACCAAATCTGTACCCAACAATCGGGCCTCACCCGGCTCAAACCATCCCACTGGAGACCGACACCGTCTACCATATAAAGCCTCAAACGACGCCATCTGAATGTTGGACTGGTAGCTGTTATTATAAGTAAACTCTGCAAGAGGCAAGTACTGATCCCATGATCCTCCAAAATCCATCACACAAGCACGGAGCATATCCTCCAGAATCCGAATCGTGCGCTCGGACTGTCCGTCCGTCTGAGGCTGAAAAGTTGTACTGAGATCAATCTGGGTACCCAACTCACTATGCAAGGCTCTCCAGAAGTGCGAGGTGAAATGAGGATCTCGGTCTGAAATAATAGATACCGGCACACCGTGCAACCGGACTTTCTCCCGCACGTAGATCTGGGCTAACCTCTCAGAAGAATACGTAGTCAACACCGAAATGAAATGGGCTGACTTGGTCAACCGGTCCACAATCACCCAAATAGAATCATACTTCCTCAAAGTTCGAGGAAGTCCCACCACAAAATCCATGGTGATCCGCTCCCACTTCCACTCTGGAAGCCTCATCTGCTGAAGTAATCCTCCCGGTCTCTGATGCTCACACTTGACCTGCTGACAATTGAGCCATCTGGCTACGAACTCCACTATATCCTTTTTCATCCTCTGCCACCAATAGTGCTGTCTCAGATCCTGATACATCTTCGCGGTACCGGGATGAATGGAATACCGCGAGATATGGGCCTCTTCAAGAATCAACCCCCGAAGTCCATCTACATCAGGTACACAAATACGGTCCTACAGCCTCAACACACCATCATCATCTATGGTCATATCCCTGACACCATCCCGCTGAACTCTATCCCGAAGAACCCGAAGGTTAGGGTCATCATACTGGCGCTCCCGAATGTGGTCATAAGGAGAAGATCGAGCAACAACACATGCAAATACCGGGTGAGGCTCAGAAAAGTCCAATCTCACGAACTGACTGGCTAAAGATTGAACATCCAAGGCTAAGGGCCTCTCAGCTGAACGAAGATATGCCAGACTACCCAAACTCTCCGCCCGACGACTCAGGGCGTCGTCCACCACATTGGCCTTTCCCCGATGGTATAGTATAGTGATGTCATAATCCTTGAGTAACTCCAACCACCTCCTCTGACAAAATTGAGATCCTTCTGCCTGAAAATGTGCTGCAAACTCCGGTGACGCCATATCTTCAGGGCGTGTACAATCGCTGTCAACTCAAGATCATGAACATGGTAATTTTTCTCATGTACCTTCAATTGTCTAGACGCGTAGGCAATCACCCTACCGTCCTGCATCACCGCTCCCAAGCCAATCCTCGAAGCATCACAATAGACTGTATAGGACCCCGAACTGGTAGGTAATACTAACATTGGAGCTGTAGTCAGGGCTGTCTTGAGCTTCTGAAAGCTCTCCTCACACTCCTCAATCCAAATAAAAGGTGCACACTTCTAGGTCAATCTAGTCATTGGTGCTGAAATGGATGAACATCCCTCCACGAAACGGGGTTTGTATAGTAAAAACCAGTTAAATACCTAAGGGGAAATTCCCCAACATAGAGTTAGGCAAGCCACTTACCTCGACTGTGCAAATCAACCGATAATCACGCTCTTGCCACGAGTATCCAACCCCGGGTGGCCCAAATATATTCAATTCGATTGAATAATATAAATATCATTTCAAGAATTCAAACTAACTAATTAATTCAGAACTAATACGCGAAATTAGAAAAATTAACCAAAATGCCCCTCGGGCCCACATCTCGGAATCGGATAAAATTCAGATTTTCCTAATCCTTATTCACTCACGGGTCATCCATATAAAAATCTCTCATATTGGAGGTCAAATACCCAATCAAAAACCCAAAGTTTGGTCTAAGAAGTTTCTTCCAATTTTTCCCAAATTGCAACTCAAAAATCTCGAATTTAAGGGTGGAAATTAAGATTAGAATAATGGGAATTAACCTATGATGGTTAGAAATCACTAACCTCGAATACCCAAGTGAAAATCTCCTCAGAAATCGCCTCTCTCGAGCTCCCACAATTCAAAATGGTGAAATAACATAAACCCTCGGATTTTTGGAATAAACACATAGGTATTTCGCACATGCGGTCCCTATCACCACACCTGCAGAGAAAGCATCGCAGGTGCGAGTTTTCACTTAAGTCCACAGGGATCACACATGCGGTCGTTTGGTCGCGCCTGCGGTTCCGCGCTTGCGGGACCCAGGTCGCACCTGTGACCACTGGACAATCTCCCCCACCATCGTGCCTGCGACCATCCCCTTCGCACCTGCGTGATCGCACCTGCGAGAAAACCTTCGCAGGTGCGAAACACCAGAAGAAGTCTGGTTCAGCAGTTGCTAAGTTCCCAAATCCTTCCGTTAAACATCTGAAACGACCCCGAGGCCCCCCGAAACCTCAACCAAAACCACCAATTGATCCCAATACCCTATCCAAACTTGGTCGAGCCTTAAAAACACATCCCACAACATCAAAATATTCAATTATGCATAGATTCAAGCCTAAGAACTTAGGAATTTCCAAGAATTCACATTCGACGCCGAACCACGTCTAAACTCGTCCGAATTACTTCAAATTTTGCACACATGTCATAAATGATATTCCGGACCTGCTGTCGCTTTCGAAATTCCATTCCGAGTCCTATATCAAAATCTCACCTATCGGCCGGAATTGCCGAAATTCTAACTTTCGCCAATTCAAGCCTAAATCTACATCCGACCTCGAAAACACACTCCGAACACTCTCCCAACCCCGAGATCACCCAACGAAGCTAACGGAGTCAACAAATTTCCATTCCGGATCCGTCTTCACACAGCTCTAGCTAGAGTCCAATTTCTAAGGGTAAGTCTCGCCTTAAAGGACTATATGTCCAAAATCACTCCAATATTCATCACTCAACGTTCCGACAAGTTTCATTAACATAATAAGACATAGGAGAAGCGGTTATCAGGGGATCGAGGCGCTAACTCTCAAAATGACCGACCATGTCATTACAATTAGAGCACACATTCTTGAACTGAATAGCTGGCACATGAATCGTATATGCATAGGAGATATTTGTGATTGTGAAGTATCAATGAACCAAGAGATTGTCTCCTAATGCGAAAAGGTTGCAAACTGATGAGAGGATAGAAGTTGAATTCAGCAAGGAAAGTAACAAAGGAAGGAAGTTGAGTTTGATACGAACTCTTTCACCTAGGAAGAGTTGGACTAGAGCTGAACGACAAAATCAACAACTGAATCTATAAATATTCGATGTATTTCTGCTGGAATTCTCGACGCACAAGTACAGAAGTGAATAAAGATCTGAAAGCAAATTCCTAATTATTTTGCAAGCAGAATTATTGTGTGATACAAAGGCTACAGATCAGCTAGAAGAATCAGTTCCATCGTTTGTGTATTGAGAACTGATCCATATGATTTCAGTTGTGGCATTGGCCAGTGATCTATATTCACTCTCCGTTGAAGATCGTGCAACAGTGGGTTGTTTCTTTGAAGACCAAGAGATTAAATTACTTCCAAGATACACAAGATATCCACTTGTAGAACGCCGGTCATCAAGGCAGCCAACCCAATCACTATTTGAAAAACATTGAAGTTGCAAGGTAGAATTCTTGGAAATAAATAAACCAATGTTGGTAGTGGCACAAATGTAGCGAAGTAAACGCTTCACGGCCTGCCAATGAACTTCAGTCGCGCAATGCATAAATTGCGCTAGCTTGTTGACACTAAATGCAATGTCGGGGCGGGTTAACGTCATGTATTGTAGGGAACCTACAATTTGACAATATTTCTCATAATTTGACAACGACTCACCCAATGTTTTGCTCATATTTGGAGTCACCGCCATTGGCGTGGTACACGGCTTAGATTCTTGCATATTTGTCTCTTTCAATAGATCAACCGCATATTTATTCTGTGTCAACAATAGGCCATCTGAGACCTTTTTTTACCTCAATTCCAAGAAAATAATTCAAGGCACCCAAGTACCGAACAAGAAAGATTGCTTTAATTTTGGTGAGAAACCATTGCAACTTTGAGTAATATGAACATGTAACAACTATGTCATCGACATAAATTAATACATATATTCTTAAAGTACCTTGAAGAAGCGTCGGCCTTGGAAGAGTGAAAATCGAGACCCTCCAAAAAGGTTGACAAACGCTGAAACCAAGCTCATGGAGCTTGTTTCAAGCCGTAGAGCGAGCAATGAAGCTGGAAAACATGGTCAGGTTTGGAGGGATCAGTGTACCCTTGTGGTTGTTCCATAAATAATTCAGTATCTAACTGGTCGTGCAAGAATGCATTGGAGATTTCAAGTTGATGAATGGGCCAATTATGAACTGTGGCAAGTGTAAGAATTGTCCGAACAGTGGTGAATTTGACTACGGGAGAAAATATTTCTTGATAGTCAATACCAGATTGTTGTGTGTAGACCTTAGCACTAAGGTGCTCTTTGTAGCACTCTATTGAGCCATCTGCATTTCTCTTTATTCGAAAAATCCACTTGTTTCCAATTACATTTTTGTTGCTAGGGCGAGGCACTAAACTCCATGTATTAGTTTGATGTAGAGCATTCAACTCCTGTTGCATAGCGTCACACCATTCCTAAAATTTCTTAGCTTGAACAATATTTTTAGGTTCCTCCAATAGATAATTTGGTTTGGTTAAGGCAAGGTTGGCTTCGCGTTTTTGCATGGTGGTGGGACGGAGTTGCATGGAGTGGGTGCGAGATGGTTTTGAATTGTCTTTTAGGGCATAACCTGAAAAATCTACAACTAATGACAATCCAGGAGCACTATCGGATTTTGATATAGGGGGTGAGGTGAAGTTGAGATAGGAATTCTAGTTAATATTTGAGGAGATGAACATAAAGGTGAATTAGGCGGGGAAGAGGGTCCAGGTAGAGAAGGAGTCGGTAATTTAGATAAATGAGGAGAATTTGATAGATTAGAGTGAGATGGGTTTCTATCTAGAGAAGATAAAGATAATTTATTAGGTGAAGGAGAAATATTAGGAGAGTGAGATGGAAAAGAAGTCTTACCAGATACAGATGCAAAGTCCAAGTTAGACTGAAATGAGCTTGAGATGTGCAACCATGAGTTATCCGATTTCTTACTAGATGAGTTGGCCGAATTTGATTTATAAGGAAATTCTTGTGAATGAAATTTGACATGTCTAGCTAGATATATTCGACCTGTGGATTTATCTAGACACCTATATGCACTGTGAATCAGACTTTGACCAAGATAGATACAAAGTGATGTTCGAAAAGAGAACTTATGATGATTGTAAGGCCGAAGCAATGGAAAAACCAAACACCCAAACGACTTGAAAGAGAGGTAGTTCGGGTTTTTGTTGAATAAAATTTGATATGGAGATTGTTGCTTAATGACATTTGAAGGGAGAACATTAATTAAAATGGCACTGTGTTCCATACAAAGTTCCAATATTTAAGAGGTAAATTTGCATGAGCTAATAAAGCAAGGCAAATATCAACTATAAGAGCAAGATGAACAAAAAGATAATTTTATTAAATGATGATGGGCTGATTATATACACAAACAAGTTACAGAGTCCCTATGAGAAAGCTCCTTCTACAGTGGTAACAAACCAGAAAACAAGGAGAATAAAATAACAAACTCCTCAAATGGTGGAAACAAAGAACAACCTATGCAGTAAAACAAAATAGATACAGTAAATACAATAATGCTACAACACAGTAACAGTAACTTCTAATACACCCCCTCAAGCTAGATGGTGTGCAACAACATCTAACTTAAACAAATGGCGACGAAAGGAGTTTTTTGGAAGCGGTTTGGTGAGAGTATCAGCCAACTGGTCAGAACTAGGAATGTGCTTGAAGATAAGGCGCTTATCATTAACTTGTTGGCGAACATAGTGGAAGTCAACAGTTATATGCTTCATGCAGGTGTGAAGAATGTTGTTCTGACATAAGTAGATGACTCCAAGGTTGTCACGGAAAATTGTAGGTGATGTGGGGATATGGACATGAAGTTCCTTGAGAAGATTGTTTACCCAAGTGATCTCATCAACGACACTAGCAACAGCCCGATACTCTGCTTCAGTAGACAAGCGGGCAATGGTGCATTGTTTTTTTGATGACCAACTAACTGGAGTAAAGCCAAGAAAATAAATATAGCCTATGGTGGAACTTCAATCAATGAGGTTTCCGGCCCAGTCAGCATTAGAAAACACAGAGAGATTAAGATTGGTGCTTGGAGCAGTTCGAAGGCCATAGTTAGCAGTGTTTTTGAGATATCGAATGAGGCGCTTAACAGCCTTCCAATGAGCTTCAGAGGGAGAATGCATAAATTGAGACAATTTGTTCAGTGAGTAAGAAACATCAGGCCTAGTAAAAGACAAGTATTGCAGCTTGCCAATCACTTTCCTGTATTCAGTAGCATCATGAGATGGAGTACCATCATTTAGCAGCAAACTTTGAGATGAACTCATGGGTGTGGAGACACCTTTGAAATTTTCCATCAGTAGATCATGGAGAAGGTCTGAAACATACTTCGCGTGTGACAGAAAAAGGCCTTTGGCATCTCGATGAACCTCAACCCCAAGAAAGTAGGATAAAGGACCCAAATCTTTAAGGGAAAAATGGGAAGCCAATGAAGAGATAACCTGATGAACTACTGAAGAGCTGATTCCTGTAAGAATGATGTCGTCTACATAGACCAAAAGATACACAACACCATTAGAGTCATGGAGAATAAAGAGAGACAGATCCGAGTGAGACTTAATAAACCCCATGTAAAAGAGATATGATGTCAGTTCATTAGACCAAGCGCGAGGCGCTTGCTTGAGACCATAAATGGCCTTACGCAAACAACAAACATGTGATGGATGGGCTGCATTTTCAAATGCAGGTGGTTGTTTCATAAAGACCTCTTCTTCAAGAATGCCTTGTAAAAAGGCATTATTGACGTCCAACTGATGTAAGACCCATTTTTGCTGAACTGCAAGGGAAAGAACAACACAAATAGTTGTGGGCTTGACAACCGAACTGAATGTGCAGTGATAGTCAAGCCCCGTACGTTGAGTTAACCCCTTGGCAACCAAGCGAGCTTTGTACCTATCAACCGAACCGTCAGCCTTCCTTTTGATCCTGTAAATCCACTTACAATCAACAACATTCTTGTTAGAATCTTTAGGAACAAATTCCCACGGTTGATTCCGAACTAAAGCATCAAATTCAACTTTCATAGTTGACCTCCACTTAGAGTGCTCTTGAGCTTTCTTAAAGGTATGAGGTGTAACACTGTGGGGAATTTTAACAAGGTAATTGAATGGTTTCTTAGGGAAGAAAATATTATTTTGTGATCGGGTTATTGGACGGGGTGGAGGAGGTGGTGGGGGTGGAGGAACAGGAGTATGTAGATGTGGTGAATTAGAAGGCAAGTTCAAGGGTTGTGCAAGAGAAACTATACAAACAGGTGACGAGTTTTGGGTTTTTTTTTTTGCGATGGTAGGTGATAAGGTTGGGGGTTAGAATATTTGAAGGGATAAGAGATTGAGATTGTTGCAAAGAAGCAGGGGGAATGAGAAGGCAGAGAAAAAGAATTACTTGAATTCGTGGAATATGCGTGATTCTGGCTGGAGGAGGTGGACTCACAAGTTTGGCCACTGGTACCTACGTCTTGAACTTGTACAGTAGATGGAAGTGCAGAAATATCAGGGGAAGGAGTTTGAGAATGGGTAGGTGTGTCAGTAGCAGTTTCCCACGTGAGATTAGAAAACTTATCTTTTATACGAGAAAATATTGTTTGAAAGGGAAAAATATTTTCAAAGAATTTTACATCTCGTGAGATATAAATTTTAGAATGAACGGGATCAAAACATTGGTGTGCATATGAACCTGCGAAAAACCCAAATAGACACATGGAGTTGACCTAGGCTCGAGTTTATGTGTGGTGTAAGGCTTAAGCCATGGGTAACATAAACAACCAAAGGTTCTAATTGAGTCGTACTTAGGTGCGACACCAAATAATTTTTCAAATGGTGATTTATGTTTTAGAAGCGGTGTGGGTAGTCGATTGATTAAATAGGTTGTGTGGTTGCAGGCAAACGACCAAAAATTTGAAGGTGAGGATGCCTTATGTAAGAGTGTTTTGGCAGTTTCAACAATGTTCCTATGACGATGCTAGGTTATGGACACTCTTTGCGGTGTATAAGGAGGTGATACAAGGTGTTCAATTCCATTTTTTTGGAGATACGGGTCAAGACCTTTGTATTCACCTCCTCCATCAGTATAAAGAGAAACAATTTTTTTTTAAAGTTTTCAATTAAGGCATGAAATTTGGGAAAAATGTCGCGAACCTCATGTTTGTTTTTAATCGTGTACAACCAAATGTATTTGGTGTACTGATCAATGAAAACACAGTAATATTGTTTTTTATCAATAGAAAGAACAGGTGATGGACCCCACAAATTAGTAAAAATAATTTGTAGCGAAGAAGTACTATTTAGAGACAAATAACTGAATGAAAATCGTTAAACTTTATTTGAACAACAAGAATTACATAAAGTGAACTTGTCTGTTGATGAAACTGGCAGAGAAAAGTTATTCAAAACAAAGTTCAGAATTCTTGAATGGGGATGACCAAGACGACGATGCCAAACACGACGAGGAACTGTTGTAGTAGTGACTTGAACAGTAGGCTTATTAACAGTGAAGTTCGGCCATTCGTAGAGTCCATTACTATTCCGGCCGGAAACCAGCAGAGTCTGCATTTTCAAGTCCTTCACAAAGAAAGAAAAAGGGAAAAATTCTATCGAAGTTAAATTATCTTGACAAAATTTTGACACAGAAACAATGTTTTGTTTGATATCAGGTGCACACAAAGTGTCAGTCAGTTTAAAATCTTTACTTGATGCAATTAATTCAGTAGAACCATGATGAGTAATTGGAATTTTTTTACCATCTCCCATAGCTATGCCTTCCGAACCATTATATTGTTAAAAAAAGAGAAGGCTCTGCGGTGACATGATGAGTAGCACCAGAGTCGAGAATCCATTGGTTGGTTGCTGCTTGTGTACCTGAAAGAAAATTTGCCTTTGCCTCTAAATGATTATGAGACTGTGACCTGCAAACATTTGCACTGTGACCTTGTCTGTTGCATAACTGACAGCGAACAGGGTTATTGGTGGAATTGTTGTTTGGGTAACGCCCTTGAGAAGGAGCATTAGTACGATTGTTGTAACGCCATTGTGAGTTGTTGTTGGGTCGATGAACAGTGCAGTTGCTGAAAATGGTGGATTTGTTGCGAATTACCAAAGCAGTAGTAATCAAAGTGGTTTCCTTCTTCAATTCCTCATGTTTGAGAAAGAGTTCATGATCAATTAGTTTGGCATACAACTCCTCGTAAGAGACAACAGAATCTCTTGCTCGGATTGCAGCGTAAATCTCACAAAAATATGGCCCTAGACAAATCAGAATTTTCACAATCAACTCATCATTGGAGATTGAAGCACCGACAGTGGAAAGCTCATTGCAGAGAGAGCGCACTTCATGAAGATAATCGGCGACTGGACGAGAGTCCTTAAATAGTCGCGCGAGCTGATCGCGAAGGCTAAAGACTTGCGTTTGGGACTTGTTGGCATAAGCGATGTGAAGGGAGTCCCAGGCAAGTTTAGCAGTAGAGGCAGCAGCCACAGTTGTGGCTATCGTCGGATCGACGGAAGCCATTATGGCATTCTGGATCAATTGATCTTGACGGAACCAAATGTTGTAGTTTGGATTCTCCACTTGTCTATCATTTAGTGTGATAGTTATCGGAGGAGTGAGAGAGGAATCGTCATGATGACCGAATAGATTGTGCCCACGCATGAGCATGGAAATCTGGGCTTTCCATGTCGCAAAGTTATGGCTACCAACAAGCTTTATCGGCAGCTGCGACACGGGATTGAACTGAACAATAACACTAGAGTTGCTACTAGTGGAGTCAGCATTTGTTACATTAGGGGCCATTTCAAGTGTGAGCCTGTGGTGGTAGTCATATGATCGGGGGAAAAAAACTTGTGAGAGTCAAGGAGACTGCTTAGATACCATATAAGAGCGAGATGAACAAAATGATAATGTTATTAAATGATGATGAGCTGATTATATACACAAACAAGTTACAGAGTCCCTGTGAGAAAGCTCCTTCTACAGTGGTAACTAACCAGAAAACAAGGAGAATAAAATAACAAACTCCTCAAATGGTGGAAACAAAATAACAACTTATGCAGTAAAACAAAATAGATACAGTAAATACAATAATGTTACAACGCAGTAACAGTAACTTCTAAAATCAACCAAGTGCCTAATTTTTCTTTCAGAAATGCCATTTTGTTCATGCGTGTAAGGACACACGATTCAGTGTATAATACCAGTTTTCTCAAAGTATTTGTTTAATTTTTGGTATTCTCATCCCCAATTAGAATGAAAAGCTTTAATTTTTGCTTGAAATTGACTTTCAATCATCTTTTCGAAATTTAGAAAAATAGAGTGAACATCACTTTTATTTTTAAGAAAATAAACCCATGCAAAGCGAGTAAAATCATCCACAAATATAACAAAATAACGATGACCCATGGAAGAAAGAACGGAGGCCAGGCCCCAAACATCAGAGTGAACAATTTAAAAAGGAGTTGTGCTAGTATGCTCAACAGACGCTAAGGATAAACGAGACAATTTTCCTAAATTACAGTTAGCACACAGACTAAGTTTATGTGTAGAACTAGACAAATGATGATTCCTAACTAATGAATGAAGCTTTTGAACATTTGGATGACCCAGACAGAGGTGCCAGTCATCAAGTGAAGGCTGTAATAGCTGTCTTGGGCATTTGTTGAAGGTTGTAAATTCCAGACTCACTTGGGCCGTGCATCAGTAGTTGGCGGGTTCGCTGGTCCTTAAGAAGAAAGTATGAAAGCCAAAATTCAAAAAAACAAGAATTTTAGGTGGTAAATTTTTGAACAGAGAGTAGATTCTTAACTATTTTTGGAACACATAAAATATTTTTCAAGTAAAGAGATTTCAAAGGAGAATGTAGTGTTGCCATACCAGTGTGAGAGATTTGAAGCCCATGACCATTACCTACATATAGTTGATCCGAACCAGGATATTCATTAATGGACTTAAACTCTGAAGGTCCGGAGTGATGTGATAATTTGCAGCTGTGTTCGAAAACCACGTAATGGGATGCATATTTGGTGAAGAGGGTGCAACCGCAGAACAGTTAGCCATTGGTGGAGCCACATAATTATTATTTTTGTGGGAATTGCCCAGAGTTACGAGGAACATATCTCTTGCGGCAAGTAACACCAGAATGGTTGTTTAGGCCACATATTTGACAGGGGCCACGATTTCGATTTTTATTGGAGTTGTTAGAAGGGCGCGACTGATAATTATTTTTTGGATAATTATTTTGTGTGGAGAGTATTGTGGCCGATATGGCGGAGTAGGCAACAATGGGGTATTACCTTTTATAACCATATTTGCTACAGGTTTCATTGCATTTTAAAGCAAAATTTTATGAGCTACTAATTGACCATGGAGTTCATTAAACATAACCGGTTCTTGGCGGAGATTGAGCGTAGCAATAAGACCATGAAATTCAGGTCCAATGCTGCGATAAATAATCACATTAAATTCAATAGAAGATATAGATCTACCAGCAACACTAAGTTCATCCGAAAGAGTTTTGGCTTTTTTTAGATAGCTGGAAACAGAAAGATCATTCTTCTTTAACTATTGCAGTTCTATATGTAATTGTAGTTGGCGATTTTGCGAGACAGAACCGAAGGCGTTGGCAAGAGCCTCTCAAACTGCAAAGGAAGATGTGAGACCTATAACATAGGGATAGATCTCTTCAGTTAAAGAAGCAAGCAACCAGGAATGAAGCATATGATCCTTGCGAAACCATGTGTCAAAGTCTGTGTTGGCAACTTGAAGGGTGGGATCAGTGGAAGAAGCAACAGTGACGGTTGGAGCGGGTAGTCCCATTGATGAACCCATGAAGATTTTGGTAGTTTAGAAGAGGAATAAATTGAGTTTTCCATGCCAAATAATTTTTTCATGTAAGTTTAACAGCAAAAGAATGGGTATATGTGATGACCGGAGTGGGAGAAGTTAAGGAGGAAGATGTGACAGGAACAACAGACATAGTAAAAAGTGTGGAGAGGAATACTTTTAGGGCTCGGATACCATGTGAAATAATAAGATAACAAAGAAGAATTTGTGAAGCCAATCACTGTCTCGTGTATATCATTGATATATGTTTGAAGTATATATAGGTTACAAAGTAAAGGAGATAACTACAAGGGATAACAACTGAGATGGTAGGGGATAATTACAAGTGCAAGAGAGAATTACAAAAAATATAGACAAGTAGTAGATAATGAAATAGATATACTCTAACAATGAGAAGGTTTCTAAAATATAAACTCATTAGCACATCATCATGTTTTTAGAGGACACAACAAAATTCAAAGCTACTTCATTAACTAAAGATACTACTGAAAGGAGAAATATGCAGTCTGAAATGTTTTTTTCTTTATTAAAAGTACCAAAAGTTAGTTTCTTTGTATATGACTTACCATGAAACCTTTATTATTATGTTTAGTTTGCATTCTAGAACTAGTATCCAAGATATATGCTTTACTTTTACTTGTCAAGAAATGACAATCAAGCTATAGTAACTTACATATGTGCTCCTAGACTTCTGGTCCACAAACTCCTTGTTCGCGTTGACGTGTGTCGTCCTTAGAAGCTCATAAGGATGTGGTAGTCTTCCTAGTTCTTTAGCTTAAAATTGAAAATTACATTCACTATATTATTACATAATGGCTAGCTTTGGAGATATTATAACTTGGCTAAAGTAAAATGAATATACCAGTAATTTTGCATGTTCTCGGTAAGTTCTGGAGCCTCCTGCATGGCGTGAGGGACTAGATCCTTCACCACCTTTCTCACTTAGTCAATTCCTTGAGCACTGCACAGACTTGGATTTAAAAGCCTCAGTCTCCCAGTGAGGCTTCCAGCTCTCCCAAATAGATACTGGAATATGTTTGCGCTTCTTCTCATCAAGTCTTGCTTCAGATAACATACCCTTGTATCGTTCTGCACATTTGCTCATAAACTTATCCTTTATAGTCCCTTCAATTGTAGTATCTCATTGAAAGCGTTTCTGTTTGAGAAGATCAAATGAAAAATAACACAAGATGTTGATAACAACAAAAACATACCCAGTGTAATCTCACAAGTGGGATCTGGGAAGGGTAATGTACGCAGACCTTACCCCTATATTTAAGAAGGTAGAGTTATTATTTCTGGCAGACTCACGACTCAAGAAAGATAAAGAGAACTCGAAATAGGAATAGCTCCAAATATCTAAAAGGGATTAGAAGGAACTTCTAGCCTACCTGAAGAAAAACTTTACTAATCTAGAAATCAAGTTAACAACAGAGATCATCAACCAAAAATTAAGAAAGAACTGTGATCCCTCAAGGTAGCAAAAACCTTCACCAGTCTCAATTATTATCAACATAGAGGACCAAAAGTTTATGCTTATTCCATCCTTACTGTTGTGATCATTATAAACTTCCCTTCTTCTCCGACATTGGCGCTGCAGGACAAAGCAGTCCTATAATTGCTCTGTCAAGGTACTTGATACTGTCTTGGAATAGATTTATTAGTAGACTTAAGCAACTAAACAAATTTGAATGGGTAGGCTATTTATTGAATTGTATTTTCTAAACATTGCAGCATAATGTGACACTTTCTCTTTTTGTTTTTAGGACATTCTGGTAATGTTCCTGTTGTGGAGGAGTTTGGATATTTTGTAATGGATCTATCCCATTCAAAGAGTGATCTGGACATATCTGTTAATTTTGACAACAGTTCAGTTAAGATTTCTCATGAGAAGAGGATTCAAACTCTCACGAAATTTGCAAGGAAGTTATATGCACTTCAAAGTAAATCTTTGAGTTAATTCTTTTTTCCCCCTCTTGATACTGTTTTCTCTGGATTACTTTCTTTGTGTCTCAATCTAACTTTTAAGTACATTTTACATTTGATAAATGACAATGCTTGGACAAGAACCTATACAGTTCAACATTTGTATATTCCGGAAGTTGAAGGAAATATGAGATCTTAAAATATTTCATACAGTAGTTACTTCATGACATTTGTACATTCGGCAGAATAGGAAACTAATTAGTACTCCCTCCGGTTCAAAATAAGTGATTTTTTGTGGTCCAAAATAAGTGATTTTTCCAGATTTCGAGAATGAATTAATTATTTTTTCTCTACATTACCCTTGGAGTAAATAGTGTTGGAGTATGTATTAAGAGTGTTTATGTGGGATAGTAAAGGTTAATATGGACAATTTAATTGCTAATTAATGCTAAAAGGTGGATTTCTTAATCTGTGTGAAAACAACCAAAAAATCACTTAAGACGACTCAAGTTTTTACACTCAAAACTACCCATCCTATGAGGCTGCTGACCCCGATAACCCGAATAACTGCATATGGAACCCTGAGCAGATGGAGCACGGTAAGAACTTTGTGTCGGCAACGCACTACCCGAACTGCCTATGGAACCCTGAGCAGATGGAGCACGGTAAGAACTTTGTGTAGGCAACGCACTGGATAATGACTGAACTAGGAGAGCACTGTATGAACTGTGGCTGACTAATGAACCACAAGGAATCTGATGAACTGCTTGACCGGGCCTAAAAGGAAGACATCTACTATAATGTGACTGGCCTCCCGATGGCCACCAAAATCACCTAAACCACGGGGCCTCTTGCCCTCCCTCTCCTCACGTTCAAGCCTGCAAACATGCTCCAAAAGTCTAGCAATCTCAACCACCTAGTCAAACCTAGCATTCGTCTCGGCCTCCCGAGCCAAACTATAACGTAGACCATAGTTGAGGCAATCAATGAACCTCCTGATCTTCTCCCTCTCAGTGGGAACCAACCATACTACATGACGTGCCAAATCTTTGAATCTCATCTCGTAATGGATCGCAGTCATATCCCCCTAGCTGCTTGAACTCCCTACGTAACTCCTCTCTGTGAGTTTGTGGGACAAACTTCTCTAAGAAGAGAATTCAGAACTGATGTTATGTAAGTGGTGTTGTGCCAGCTTTCCTGCTTGACTCAAAGGTCAGCTACCATATGTAGGTTGCCTCTGTCAGTTGAAAAGTAGTAAAGGGAACTCTACTGGTGTCCACAATACTAGCTATGCAAAGAATCTGATGACACCGATCCAAAAAACTATGAGCATCCTCTGACACTCCTCCAATGAATTCGGGAGGATAAAGCCTCTTAAATCACTCCAAAATTTTCTTCTTCTCATCAGTGATAGATGGATCAACCTCGGCTCGAGTGCAAATATTGGTTGAACCGGTGACACCCCTAGTGTGTGATAACCTTGATCTAGCTGCTCTGGTGTACATGCGGCGGGAGTCTGGGCTCCTCCCCCAGCCTGTGAGGTAGCTGGTGCAACTGGTGTCATACCCACCTGAGCCAAGCTCGTACACATGCTCAAGATCTGATCCAAGTCCTCCTGAAGATCAGGTATAACAATAGGTACCGTCGGTGTCTGAGTTGGTCCCACTGGCTCAACAGTATTCAGAGCTTGCTCCTCCACTGGAGCGACTGGTGGCTCCACATGTGCTGCTCTAGTTGTAGTGCAAGCCCCACCTCAGCCTCTACCTTTACCATACCCTCTCGCTGCCTTGACTAGTAGTATTGGTGTCTTCCAGCCTGATTCAGCTCAATGTGTCCTCACCACGTGTGAAAAATACAAGGGTAAAGGTTCAAACTTCGAAAATAATAAATCTGTACGACAAGATTGCAAGAAAGTGAAGTTTTTTCTAACAGTTCAGTAGCCTCTTGAAAATAATTATAGACATCTGCGTAACGATATGCAAGACTCTACTAAACTTGCTTTTGACCCAAAGAACTATAAACCTAGGGCTCTGATACCAACTTGTCACGATCCAAAACCACTAACTGGTCGTGATGGCGCCTAACACAATTGCTAGGAACATCGAACATAACTATAACGAATCATAATAACAGAAATGACGAAATTAATATAAGTCTAAAGCCTTCAACATAACATAATAGCGTCGATACATAATAAATCCTCCAAAACTAGTAAATACAGAGTCAAGAGCTTTAAACAAAAATACAAGTCTGAAATACAAATTACAATACTATTTGAATGAAATAACAGTACTAAAGGAAAAGAGACGCCAAGACTGTGATCGAGATGCAGTTGTACCTCGTCTCTCCCAAGATAACTCAGCAACAAGCCTCAGTTACTTGTGGCTCGGTCCAACACTTAGATCTGTACAATTAAGTACTGAGTGTAGTATGAGTACAACAGACCCATGTACTAAGCAAGTATCATAACTAACCGCGGCAAGATAAAAGAAGCAAGAATTATGAATGATACTTGCTAATCAATTGTACAATTCATAAATTCAAAAAGTGCAAAAATAATAATATGATCGAGTCAGAACCAATTTGATGCACACAATTACTTAAGGTACTCTACTAAGTCATCAATATAGCATATAAAGAAGATATGCAAATAAATTAGGTAAACAACAAAGGAAATTACAAATAAAGATGAAATGCAATAACCAGATCAAACACTGGCAAGTTTTTCCTCAAAATCTCAATAACCGAACCGAACCACAAATCAACTTCTCTCAAATCGCGTGTACACCAACAAGAAGGAACATGAGAGGATGACTCTAGGGGAATGGATCCATATTCATACGGTTCACGGTGTAGTCACATGCCAACAATCATAGTTCGCCCAACATGGTCACATGCTCAATAGTATAATTCGCCTAGCGTGGTCACATGCTCAATATCACAATTCACACGGCGTGGTCACGTGCTACGAGTCCAATCCATATCACACAGAAAACATATATACAAGAATACATGTACATGATAAATGAATATCAAACTTCATACTCCTGGACTGGCATAAGTGACATGCTAAGGTGTATGCATGTGCAAAATGTGCTATCATAGCTCAAATCAAGCAATTGCATCATGAAAGTAGCAATGATTAGGTTCAATAAGGAGATTAACCTCTATGTGACCTCAACCATGGGTTCAAATAGCTCACGAAAGGGGTACAAATATAAGAAAAAAAATCACAACATAAAGCTTAGCAACTAATTCAAGGCATATCACATCTTAAGCACTACCCCGAGAATGAATAATACTCTGATACATGCACATGGGCTCAACCCCAGACATGTGCTCCACCCATAGCATATAACTATCATAAATAACTCAAGCAACTAGCACCTAGAAAAGCTAAATTATGCAAGTCACTACTCAAGAAGCCCTTCCGGCATGAATCAACCTCCGGATCTTGAATAACTTATACAAGTCAACCCAAAAAATAAAAACCCCACTCGCACTTCGAAACTCGATAAAACTCAAATATTCCGAATACTCATTCCTATACGAGTCCACATATATATGTTTTATCCAATTCCAACCTCAAACTGACCCTCAAATAATCAAATCTCACGCTCTAAAATCATAGTCCAACCCCCCCCCCCCCCTCCCCCCCCAAAATCCCATCTTTAATTCATATAAGTTAGGTGTAATAATCTATGGGTAATCAGTATCAAACACCAAGATCAAGAAAGGATAACTTATCCCTTTAATTGTAATGAAACGTCCTCCAAACTTCGCCCTTAGTCGAGCTTCATAACTCCAAAAATTAGAAAATGACCAAATCTTTTGAACTAATATTTTTCCACGCTAAACTGCATTTGCGGATACTTGACTATATCTGCGATTCCGATTTTGCGGACAGAAGCTCGCATCTGCGATCCAAACTCAATTCCCAGACTTCCGCTTCTGCGACCACCTAACCACATATGTGGTCGTGCTTCTGCATCCTCATCATTGCAGACGCGCTTTTGCATCTGCACCCATGCTTACGCTTTTGCACTTCTTTCCTCCTCAGCCCAGCTTTGCTTCTACAGCCCTAGGTCTGCATTGCAAGTTTGCACTTGCGGCCCTTACTTCGCAGGTGCGAACACACCAGAAATCAGAAACCTTCAGCATTGCAGCATAGTCCAAAATGATCCGAAATCAATCTGAAACACACTCGAGGCCCCCGGTACCCCCTCCAAATACACTAACCAATCCTGAAATATAGCACAGGCTTATTTGAGGCCCCAAATTACACCAAACAATGCTGAAATCATGAATCGCACCTCAATTCAAGCCTAAAGAACTAGTAGACTTTCAACTTCCAATTCTCGTGCTAAACTATATCAAATCAACTCAGACTGACCTCAAATTTTGCATGCAAGTCCCAAATGGCCCAATGGACCTATTCCAACTCCCGAAACCAAAATTCGAACCTAATATCAATAAAGTCAACTCTCAGTCAAACTTATCAACCTTTCAAACCTTCAGCCACCCGACTTTCGCCAATTCAAGCCAAAATGTGATACCCAAGCCCCTCTATACTTGCCACCATTATTATTATCCTTGTGAAGTATTCCATTTAAATTACAAAAAACAAAGAGAAGATTAAATCACCCTGCCTTGGGCATCTCTTCCCTGTAATACAATCATAAATCCACCATTCGAAGCTATATTGTACTATGTAGTTGATATACATGTCATATTCCACATAATAAGTTTCATGAAAATATTAGTGCATGCAACATCTTCTTTACAAATCTTCATTCTACTGAGTCATAAGTTTTTGTGAGGTCAATTTTGATCAAGCAACCTTTTGTTGATTGCTTCCTGATATGAAGCCTCACCAAGTCTTGGCATATCAAGATATTTTGCACTATTATTCTCCAAGCACTTTAGTTATATGAGATAATATCTGGACGAACTAACTTGAATCTGTTACCCTGCATTTTACAGATTATTTTATACGGTATATAATATATTGCACCAGGATATTAGTTTATAATGTGCTTGTTATACCAATATAATTACTTTTAATATCCCTCTAGTATTGAAGAACTCCATCACCCAATTTACCAATGTTTACCATAATGAAAGTACCAATTTTCATTGTTATTATTAGTGTTGTAATTATTATTATCGTTTATCCATAAATTCTATAAAATAATCCCACCTGAAATTTGAAGGGTTAACATAATAATTCGAATTATGCTCTTTTGATCATTAAAAAATCCTTTCAGGACTTCCTTGCACACCCATCGTCATTATAGCGGCGTTAATGGCAAATCTCGTGGTGTTAATGACACAAATGACCTGAAAGGAACATATCTTGAACTTTTAGCCTTTGGGACAGGTTATCTGACCAATGAGCAAACCTTTTGACTTTTGATCACAAAGATTTGCCTAATAATTAGGTGACATGCCAAATGCTGAAAGTTAAAAGACCACCTCCAACGTCTCATTTTTGCCATTTTCTGGGTCTCGCATGGTTTACCTTAAAATCGGATAATAATTGAATTTATACGCAATTATAAAAATATGTGATATAATTTGATAAAAATTGAAAGAACAGATTAATACTGAAATTAATAAGGAAAATATATGCAAATCACATAAATTGAACAGTCTCAGCCTTGAAGGTTGGTTACCCTCGAGTTAAGAAATGCCTCAATCGACGCAGAACAAGTTAACAAGATAATAGGAAATAGAAATGATCAATATATTACCTCTTTGATGTGTGTTACAATGTGTTTTAGAAACGATCAGACCTCCCTTTATATAGTAGGGGAGCCCTACTCTTGATATATACAATTCTATAAAAGGTGAAAATCTCATGATTTGCTAATTAATCGGGCTTTCCTTGATACATGCCGAGATTATATTTCCACTGTGATCTCCAACTGATCGCGGATATTTCGGCCTTCCGTTATTTGGCTCGACAAAGTTCCCTCGATCTTGTTCGGTCCCAGAGTAACGAGCTCAACGATTTAACTTCGCGCCTGAGTTCGATATAATCTGAGAGGCAAGCACCGATCCGTCACGTTTTGGTCTCGACTGATCATACAATATACGAACTTGATTTGGATCGTATACTCGCATATTTTGGAATGCCTGGGCTTGGAATATGTGACATTCATGTATGAGAAATATTACTTTATTTTCTGGAACTACTTCAATTGTTCACATTGGTCACATTATATAAAACAATTAGTGCTGGTAAAATGAGCCCCATTTTGCCAACTCGTTCAATCCGCCTATATTTTAGTGGGTTGAATGAGTGATATTTAAGTTGGATAAAATTTGGGTTTCAACCCATATTCAACCCATAGCTTAACATTTTCCTTATGAATCATTTTCCTCTAATTGAAGGAAATTATTTTCCTATGAAAAATATTTTTCAAAACTCATTTTCAATATAACCCACCATATGCCTCATCACCACCACACCTCCACTCCAAACCACCCTAGCCTACCCCACCCCTACACCCACTACTACCATCCCAACCCTACCCAACTCAATAGAAATATTATTAAGAGTGATTTCTTTTTCATTTCAACAAAATACAGTAGAAATTTTTTCATTTCAACAAAATAAGTATTTTTTGACGTAGAAAAAATATTTTCTTTCATTTTAACAAAATAAGTACTTTCTTTTCTTATCGTAGAAAGATTACTTTCTTTTTAAACCAAAAATAATATTTTCTTTTTAGTTATGGAGCATATATTTCAACGTTGAGTTTGTACAGAGTCATGTATTTCAACATAGATTGTTGTTGAAACTTGCTATTTTCATGTAATATTTTAGGATTTAATGCTCAAGTTTTTGTTGATCTGCTCCCTTCTACTCTCTTTTAATCGCATGTACTATTCTTTTATTTTCTTTATGTATTTCATGTATGTAATATATTTTTTGAATATAAATAGTATCTTTCTATTTATTAAAATTTATTTAGTTTGATATTGAATTGCAGACAATATATGAACAAAGTGAAAAATGCACAGAGTCATATATTATTAATGATATTGCTTGATGTGCATTAAGCACATTTTTTTCTAAAATGAAAATTGTCATATTTTGCAGAAGAGTAACTTAAATTCACAATATGGTACTTAAATTTGAATAAATTTAATGAAGGAAAGTATATATTATTCCAGTTAAGCTTATGTCACTATAATCTGAGCAAAAGCAAAATTATAAATTGCATTTGAAAAAAATTACACTTATAAAATATGGGTTAAACCCATATTCAACCCGCCCATTTGACACCCAACCCGTTTTTTACTCGCATGAAATATGGGCGGGTTGAAACCCAACTAATTTTTGCTCAACCCATTTTTAATCCGCCAAAATCTTACCCAACCCGCCCATTTGCTACCACTAACCACAACTCTAAAAAAACTAGGGAAAAGAACACCAATTGTGTGCCCACTAAGACATTTAAGTCTGTAAAAATATAATCTAAATAAGACAACTAACGTAAAAGAAACTACAGATTGAAATATGGTCTGTAAAAGCTACTAAACAGATACACACATAAATCTTTGCGCTATCTCATGATACTACGTTATAGACGTACGTAGCATGTAAGATAAATAATTGTATAGAAATGGATATGTAGACTGATCTCCTTAATTCTTTCTCTTTTGTACTTTGTACCTCACCAGAATGTGAGATAGTGGCTATTCTTTGATTATTTGCAAGTGTCGTAGTACCAGAAATACTCTTTCTTCACCAATTTACGCGCGTGGTAATTCTATATGCACATCATTCATCTATTATTAAGTTATAAATGTATACAAAAATACATGACATATTTTACATTAATTGATTTGGTGTAAACATACGAGCAATTTTCTAGCGGTGTCCGGTGCTTAGTTTACCAGGAGAATCTTGATTGTTCAACTTCTGATGCATACTCCTATGATGGTTGATCCAGATTATTTGACCTTTTCCAAGCTTCGTCTAGTTTGAGCTTCTGATTGCATGCAGTGGCAGAGCCGCAAGGGGTGTCAAGTGACATCTCTTCACGGAAAACTACACTATTTTGCTTGATAATTTTTTTTATATTATGTATATTTACTATACGTTGACTTCCTTTGATTTTTTGATATATTTAATTATTTATATTTTGACACCCTGTGATGAAAATTCTGGTTTCACCACTGATTGCATGCATATTGAATTTTCCAAGCACATTTCTAATAGTATCAAACACCCAATATATAGACTAAAGAAGAAAAGTTAAAACAAAAAGAAAGTTTTTCTTTACAGTAGAAGTTGAAGAGTAACTGATCGTACTGGCAAGATCTGAATTGAAGAAAGGACTGGTAGAAAATTTGATTCATTATTCATGATAAAAATATTTATTGTATTTTCTAATAATTTTGTATTTCCATATGAGCAATAATTTAAAATGCATTCATAATGTTTTGTTCCTTTACCCTATCTTCTAATCTTTTCAGTCATGGCATTGCACCATCAAAAAACAAAAAAAGATTCTCAAATAATTGCGTACATGTACATTTAATACCAAATAATTATATTTAAATAATAATGGTTTACTAAAAATGCCTATTATTAATACCAAAGTGGCAGACAAATTTGAACCTTTCAAATAAGTTTTCCACTATCTTTTTAACCAAACATAAGGTGTCATCTAAAAAATACTTAGGTTTTCATGCTTTTTAAGTATGTTGTATTTATTGCTTTTTAGAATTAAGTAAGAAATCCCTAATTGAACCCTGACATTTTTCATTTATTGATGAACAATATAAAAAACATTAAATCAATTAGATTAATTTTGTCTTTTAAAAAATTAAAAAATTTAAGCTACATCATTAATATTTTATAATTCACCTAATTTGATCTTAGAAAAGCAAAAAAGTGTTAAATATTTAAGGGGGGAGTGAGAAATTAATATTCTACTCATAATATTAACTTTAGCTTACTTTCTCTCTGAAATCATTCCATTATCTATATTTGTATATTTTTTTCATTTTTAACTACACCATACAGTATCTTTGAAAGTTTAGTAGCAAATAGTAAGTAGCCTTATACTTTTCGGCATTTTCCGACGGTTCTTCCGCCGTTGCTCCGCCGTCAACCTCCCTCTGAAATAATCCCAATTATTTAATTTTCAACTTCTTCTATTTTGCAAAATTTAACCTTTTTTAACTTTACAGATTTGGCATAATGGGTCTATAAGACTTTGGTCAAGATTCAAGATCTAGAGCAAATTTAGGGATCAAGAACTGATTTTTCTGATCTGGGTCTGCTTTGTTTCTACTCTTTGTAAGTAAAGTTTGAATCTTGACTATTTTGTCCTTGACTTTTTTAGATCTTGTATACAACATTTCAGCTAAAAGTACGATTCTTTCTGATCTTTTGATTTGTATTTAGCTTAGATCTTATTGCTATATGGATAATTATGCTGGACAACTTAATGATTTGGATTTTTATAATAAATATTGGGTTTTTATTTAGATTTGAATAACTGCTGAAAGTTGTTAGACTTGGATTTGAGCATATGCCAGGAGTCAGTGTCCTTGATTTTGCTTAGTTAATTAGTTACTTTAGCTCTCTTTCATTTTATTTGAAGATATTTTTGTGTATGTAGAAAATGTAGAAAAGATCTAGTGTTAGAGAATAGTTAATTTGAGTTTTGGAATGTAACTTGTTCAAATGGAGTGGAACGATATTAAGGATTTATGCTGGGACTCGATATAATTTGAATTGAGTTGTTGTTGTTGTATTGTCCCGTAGATACATCCGATAAAATTGTGAAGATAGATATTTCGTTGTATCGAATAAGTATTAATTGTGAAGATAGATATTTTGTTGTATCGAGTAAGTATGTTGGGTAAGTAGATTTAAATCTAAATTTGAGTTACTTCATTTTGGACCATTAATGATTTGAAATAGGATTTGCTTAGACTTGGAGACTATTGACAGGTCAGTGGAGCACATAAAGCTAGAAATGCTAATTTTTTTAATTATGGCAATTCTTGTTTAATTGCAGGCGCATAAGAATGTTTCAACTGTAACGATCTGTAAGATTTCTATAGCTATCTTGGTGGAAATTGGGTTAAAATTCTGGATTTTGAGATGGAGCCGAATATAGAGGAAGCACTACAAGCTAAAGCGAATGCTGAAAGGAAATTTGCAGAGAGAGACTTTGTGGGTGCAAAGAATTATGCTTTAAAAGCTCAGATGTTGTGTCCTCAGTTAGAGGGCATATCACAAATGGTAGCAACATTTGGTGTTCACAGTGCTGCAGAGATGAAGGTTAATGGAGAATACGATTTCTACACAATACTGGGTATGGATCCATCTGCAAACAGGGCTAAGCTGAAGAAACAATATAAAAGGATGGCTGTGTTACTCCATCCTGATAAGAACAAATGTATAGGAGCTGATGGTGCATTTAGGCTTGTCTCTGAAGCATGGACTGTGTTGTCTGATCGTGCTAAAAGAAGCTCTTATGATCAGAGGAGAAGTTTATTTACTCTGCATACTTCTGGTGTTGGTAACTATGGTAATTACTCCAACTCCTCAGCTTCTCAAAGCAGGCTCGATACATTTTGGACTGTTTGTACCTCTTGTCAGGTTCAGTATGAATATCTTAGGAAATATGTGAACAAAAGACTGTCTTGTAAGAACTGTCGTGGGGTTTTCATAGCTGTTGAAACTGGATTGGCCCCAGTAAATGGTTCCTATGCTTTTAGCCCTTGGCCTTATGCGCCTGAGAATGGATATAAATCTCATGGTTGTGGGGTTACATATGTCCCAACATCGCCTCCTTATTCTGCGAATAATGGAGTAGCAGGACATCATTCTAAACACGGTTCGGAGCATACTTCTAATTTATCCTTTCAGTGGAGCTCCTTCCCTGGAACTTCTGCTGGAGTTCTTGATCCGAATGGGTCATCCACTGCCTTCAGTTTAACCCAACATGCAAGTACGAAAGTCTCTGGAAGAAAAGCCAATGGGAAGCAAGAACTAATAAAGATGGTGACTGGTGTGGTTGCCAATGGTTCGGTGAGTAGTGATCAACTGCCCCGCAGGCCTGGTAGGCCTCCTAAGAAGAGGAAAATTGATGTGGAGAATACAAGTAGTTATGTGAATGGTGAAGTGGCTCCAAAAGCTTCTGCAGAAGTCATAATGGCAGATGGAAACGGGAATGAGAATTTGAAAAGAAATGTTAAGCTTCCTGCGCCTGATGTTTCAATCAGAAGATGGTCCGCAGCTCCTGCATTTGATGCTAGACAGTTATTAATCGACAAGGCAAGAACAGATATCCGCAAGAAACTGGAAGAGATCAGGTTGACTTCCGAAGCTGCTGCTGCAGAGGCCGAGAAAGAGGGAAAGGCGCATGCACAATTTGGTGAATCCAGTGAAAGACCTAAAAGAGCAGGTTTGGGTGTTGTTGCTCATCAATCAGATATGAGGAAAAGTGGGTCCATGATTATGACAGTCCCAGACTCTGACTTCCATGATTTTGACAAGGATAGATCAGAGGACTGCTTCAAGCCAAAGCAGATATGGGCTTTATATGATGAGGAAGATGGTATGCCTCGCTTGTATTGTCTGATCCGCCAAGTTATCTCTGTGCAGCCATTCAAGATTCATATCAGCTACTTAAGTTCAAAAACAGATACTGAATTTGGGCTTGTCAATTGGTTGGATTCTGGTTTTACCAAATCATGTGGAAAGTTTAGGGCGTTTAACTCTGAAATTGTTGAGCAAGTCAACATATTTTCTCATCTTCTAAGTAGGGAGAAGGCTGGAAGAGGAGGGTGTGTCCAAATCTATCCAAAAAGTGGAGACATTTGGGCCATATATCGAAATTGGTCGACCAATTGGAACAGGAGAACCCCAGATGAAGTGAGGCACCAGTATGAAATGGTGGAGGTCCTTGGTGATTATTCTGAAGACTTTGGTGTTTGTGTTGCTCCTTTGGTTAAGTTAGATGGATTCAAGACAGTATACCAAAGAAACACGAACAAGGATGCCATCCGAATGATTCCAAGAAGAGAGATGTTGCGGTTTTCACATCAGGTGCCATCTCGTTTACTGAAAGGAGAAACAATGAACTTGCCGGAGGGATGCTGGGAGCTTGACCCTGCTGCAACTCCAGATGATTTGCTTCAAGGAGTAAGTGACGTACAGGAGGAAAGACCTATACAGGCTGAAAGGAGAATGTTGGTTGAAGAAAATCTTAGGCAACTAGAACACTCTGCTGTTTCCGACATGTTCGATGGGGCTATGACACCTGTGTCTGGCTCGCAGATTCAAGAAAACTCAAATGAACAGAAAACCCTGTTTAGACCTTCCACCGAGCTTCCACAATCCGTAAGGCAAATTCATACCTATGATGAACCGAGCAAAGTGGACAATCTCAACGATACATCAGGTGAGCATCTCCGGGCTGTGATGAATGAATAAGTTAAGGTAAAGGCGAAGCAAAAAAGTAGGAAATTTGATTAAGAGGTCCTTTTTTCATAATCACTCTAACAGTGTAATGAGGATTCAGATTGTATAGATTTATACACACAGCGAAGGATGATTCTCAAAACATTAGATAGCTGGCAGGATCCAAAGTGATCTGTAACACTTGTACTCATTGTTTTAGGTTGCTATAGGTTAATGAGCGACTTTGTACTGATAATTCTGATTTATATCCTTTACAGAATTTCTTTTTGTTTGTCAAGAACTATGGTGGACATTTCTTCATGCATTTGCTTTATGTGCTATCTTCGTAACTGCAGTATCAGTCAGGTGCTTGTAATTTTCTTGAATATCAAGCTGCTGAAGTTTATTCGATTTTATCATCAAAATGTGATAACCCGCCACGTCATCATGCCACGTAGGCGCCATTTGGCATATATTAATGCCATGTGGAAGCTTACATAAGAGGAAGGCTATCATTTCTAAGAAGATTCTAGAGAAGTATGGATATTTTCTTTGAAAGACCCTAGATCCTTATGAAATTGCTAGGAAAGTCCCTGGAATCTTCTAAGCTTCTAGAATTCTAGAGGGTGTACTTATTTGTAAATATGAAAGGACTTGTGGAGCAATTATTATTTACACACTAGCCCCTAGGTGATTAGTATAAATAAGGGGACACTCATTTGTAATTCATCAAGAAAAACAATCAAGTTCTCTCTAATACAAAATTTCCCTTAACAATTCTCTTGTGTTCTTTTTACCATTCTCTTAGCGATCTTGAGTGTAGTAAGGCTGACTTGACATAGCAAGAACGTGAACAAGTTGTGCAAGATCGTGAGCAAGTTATCAAGTGCCGCACGTGTAATTAGTCAACGACTAAGGGCGTGACAAAAAGGTCACATTCTGTACTGTCTTTGAAGTATAATACATGACTGATTTGACTTTGATCATTGGGGCACACGAGGTTATTGCTAAAACCTTTAATGAAAAAAATGAAAGGGTTAGAATTCTTTTAACCGAACCAAACTACTGAACTGAGTAAAATCCACTTTACCCCCCCTAGCCTTAAAGGATTGGGCAGCAATACCCCTCTACTTTTTGAATGGGAAAAGTACGATATTTTCCGATTATACTTCTTTTTAATAAAAATCCTTTTTTTTTTCTGGAATATGAAAATAAATATAAGCATTCAAATACGATGCCAACTGATTCCATGTAACCAAGGCATTTCTTACATTACTCATTTACTCTGAACTCCTATAGTCCTATTCATCCAAGGCACTCAACTCTGAACGGTAGTAATTTCCAAAAAAAAAAGGCAGAGTAAAGGGAGAAAGGAAAGAAGAAAAGAAAGCACAATCACTAGCAAAATGCTATAGAAATCCCTTAGGGGTCATTTGGTTTGAATATGGCTTATATTGGGATAAATTATGCTGAGATTAGTTATGCTATGATTAGTTATCTTGGTATTATTTTTTATTCACCGTTTAGTATGTTGTATTAAAAATGACAATTGCATAATTCCTAAGAAGAAAGTATAAGTTATCTCGGCACCAATTACCCTACCCTCTACAAGGTATAAGTTATCCCGGTACTAATTTTAATCTCGGAATAACTTATACCATGTTTGCTAACCAAACAAAGTATTAAAGTGGTATTAAATTTTTATACCAGCACTATACCTTCTTATACTTCATACCAAACGACCCCTTAGAATAAAAACCGATAAGCACGCAAGTCAATGACCAACAAGATACAATTGCTCCGATTTCGTAGTTGAGGTGTTTAGCATTTTTTCGGAATTTATTTGCAAATGTTGAAGGGAAGGGGGGCAGCGATGCACTTGTAGAACACTACAAATTAGGTGGTTTAATGTCACGATCCAAACTACCAAGTCATGATGGCGCCTATCGTGATACTAGGCCAGCCGACTCACTCCCAAAGCGACACAATATTTCATTTCAAAAGTAACTTTCAAGCTATTTAACAATAAATCTTTCATAAGAAGTTCAAATCAAAGAAAATGCGGAAATAAAGGCCCGGCATCAGGTGTCACTAGTCATGAGCATCTACGATATATGTATGATAATACCAAGACTAATACATGCTGGAAAACAACTGAAAACATCTTAGGAAGATAGGAGGGAGAAGAGCAGGCTGCGATTGTCATGCAGCTACCTTGCTAACTCTAATAGATCCGCGACGGAAGAAATCAACACTCGCTAGCACATCCAGTAACACCCGGATTTGCACACAAGGTGCAGGTGTAACGTGAGTACGCCAACTCAGTAAGTAACAACCATAAATAAAGGCTAAGTAGTAGTGACGAGCAGTAAAACACATGAAGTCCACATCATGAAATTCAGTAAAATACAACATGCTTTCAAATCAGTATTTGAGTCAAATCATCTCGTTTAAAATCCAATTTCGGTGAAAAATCATTTAAAGACATTTTTCAATAGAGGCTCAATGCAAAAGAGAGTGAAAATGATGAAAACATAAACAGCCCCTCGGGCAAACAATCACTCATATACAGCCTATCGGGCAAGCCTCACAGTCACTCGTAAACAACCCCACGTGCATACCTCACAATCACTCGTAACAGCCCCTCGAGCATACCTCACCATCGCTCATGACTCCCAGTCACTCAGCACTCGACACTCGCACTCAGTAGGTACCTTCACTCTCTGCACTCACTGGGGATGTGCACAGACTCCGGAGGGGCTCCTTCAGCCTAAGCGCTATATCACGCCAAATCATGGCATAAATCACTCAGGCCATCGACCTATATCAAACATACTGCGGTGTGCAGCCCGATCCCATAAATATACTCACAAATCAGTCCCTCGGCCTCACTCAGTCATAAACCTCTCAAGCCACTTCGGCATTTAAAAAAAAACAGGGAACTCAGCCCAAAACAACATTTATATGCATCAAAACAGAGTAATGAAACTGCTATATGTCATAAACAGGTATAACCATGACTGATTATATATTTTCAATAGAAAATAGTGAGAGGATAGTAAGAAAAGGCCCCTAAGGATCCAAACAACACTGGCACAAGGCTCAAAACATGGCATTCAACCCAATTTACAGAAAATCTTTCCAAGACACATAATCATTATATAGTTTCAACAAAATATGCAACTCTACAGTTGCTACGGAATGGACCAAGTCACAATTCCCAATGGTGAACACCCACATGCCCATCACCTAGTATGTGCGTCACATTAAAATAGTAAAATGATACGAAATTCGGGGTTTCATACCCTCGGGACTAGATTTACAATCGTTACTTATCTCAAACCGGTCAAATCTCTAACTCGCGATGCTCTTGCCTCTCGACTAGGCCTCCAAATGCTCCGAATTAATTCAAAATCAGTATATTATCATCAATATACGCTAACAGAATAAATTCCACATGCAAAACTATCAATTAGACCAAAATCCCGAAATCGACTCAAACCTGGCCCCAAGCCCACATCTCGAAATTCGACAAAAATTATAAAACTAGAAAGCCCATTCACTCACGAGTCCAACCATACTAAATTTATCAAAACCCGACCTCATTTTGTCCCTCAAATCCCCAAATCAAACTCTCCAATTCCCAAGCCCTAATCCCCTCATTTTCATCCCTAATTTCCACTAATTACATGATTAAACAACGGAAAATTATCATAAACACGAGTATTAGGGCTCGTGTAACTTACCTCAATGAAAACCCCCTTGAATCCCTCTTCAAATCACTCCCAAAAGCTTCAAATCCGAATACAAATGGTAAAGAATGCATCAAATTTTGCGAAGTGTGCAATATATACCTTCTGCCCAGGCTTTTCGCATATGCGGCCTATTTCTCGCGCCTGCAGGACCGCACTTGCGTTCAAGGCGCCGAACCTGCAAAATTCACTTAACTCACCAGCTTCCGCACCTATGCCCCAGGCCTTGCACCCGCGGGCTCGCAGGTGTGGTGAAACTGTCGCACCTGCGCTCCATCCTGGGGCTTCCCAAATCCACATTTGCGATTCAATTTCCGCACTTGCGACCCTCGCACCTGCGGCACCCCTTCCACATGTGCGGAACACTAGAAAAACTTACACCAACAGATTTTCAGCAGCCTACCAACACCAAAACCAATCCGCTAACCATCCGAAACACACCCGAGGCCCTAGGGACCTCAACCAATAATACCAACGAGTCACATATCAATATACAAACTAAGTCGAGCCTTCGGAACACTCAAAACAACATTAAAACATCAAATCAACCTCATATTCAAGCCTAATAACTTCTAAACTTCCAATTCCACAAACGGCGCCGAAACCTATCAAACCTCGTCCGAATAACCTCAAATTTTGCACACACGTTACAAATGACACTAAAAACCTACTCCAACTTCCGGAGTTCCATTCCGACACTGATATCTAATTTTCCACGGCCGACCAAAATCGCCAAATTTTCAACTTTCGCCAATTCAAGCCTAATTCTACCACGGACCTCCAAATTACATTCCGGACACGCTCCTAAGTCCAAAATCACTTAAAAGAGCTAACCGAACCATAAAAATCCAAATTCGAGATCGTTCACACATAAGTCAATATCCGGTTGACTTTTTTAACTTAAGGTTCCTAACAAGAGACTAAGTGTATCATTTCACTCCAAATCCACTCCAAATCCACTCCGGATCAGAACCGACCAACCCGATACCATACGATATAGCTGAATAACACATAAGAAAGCATAAATGGGGGAAATAGGACTATAACTCTCGGAACGACCGACCGGATCGTCACATTTAATTAGAGGTGTCAATAGTTCGGTTTGACTAGTTTATTTTATAAATTTTGTATCATATAATTGTTTTGGTTATTTTATTTTGTATAACCAATATTAGTATTTCCAAAACGTTTCGATCATCTCGATATTTCTTTGATATCAGTACGGTTCGGTAAAATTTCGGTATATTTTTTAAAATGCCATGTAGGGGTAGCAAGTAAAGTTAGACATGATAAAAAGCATAATTGCATAGCAGTTTGAAAAAAGATAAATTTACTATTTAAAAGATAATAATCAAGGAAACATGAAGAACGACCATATAGAGATTCACCATATTCTACAATAGTGTAGAACGAAAAAGAAATATAAATCATACGAGTGAAAAAATATTAATTAAGTTGGAACCTAAGAAAAGAGTCTACTAGAAGATTCATAAATACCCAACAAGAGAGATCAAAATCATACGAGAGGAGAAAAAAATTAATGCTTTGTTATCTTAGACTTAATATATAAATATATTTGTATATGCAAATTTATTCGGTACGATTAGGTCTTTTTTCAATTTACTTTTATAAAATTTAAAATCTACCTAATTATTCGGTACGATTATTGAGTTATATAAAAATCTATGATTTTACTAAAAGGAACTGTGTACGGTCAAAATCAGGTATGCACGATTTCATGGGCTTGAAGAGTCATTTCGAGCCCGATTTCATCAAATCCAATGACCAAGCTCGAGCCTGGCAACGAAGTATAAGGCTCAAAGATCGAAGTGCACGACGAGTACCTGTGCCAAGTATGACCTACCCCAGGATAATGCCGTTATGGGCTTGTAACAAAATGAGCGAGATTCCCGCAATGGCACAAACATCAAGGCGTGAATTCCGAAACGGGTTTGTACGAATTCGTACTAGGCGGTTAGACAGCTGTACAATTAGATTCCTTACCAGAAATGGAATGTACCTTATTTAGGACTCCCCTATTATATAAAGGGGAGCCCATTCATTTATAAAAATCAATCAATCATTGGCAAGAAATATACACTCTTACTTTGTTGCTCATCATTTATCAGAATTGTCTCTTTACTTTATTGTTCTTACTTTACCGTTCTCATTAGCATACCTCGAGGCCACCACAACTCGAGGTCGAGGCTTGCTCACGCACTGGTTTGATTCAACCTACTTCTTCGATCTATAGATTTAATCCCTTATTTATCAATTAGTATTGGAGTAAATCACGTATCTTTAAGACCTCAATACAAATTTAATTGTTACTCAGATTTTAAGGTAAACAGTTTGGCGCCCACCGTGGGGGCCTAAAGATAATAGTGATTGTTTTAGTGCTGATTTTTGATAACACACGTTATTTTAACACTTGTTCTTATCAAGAATTTTTTTCCAGGTTAAAACATGTCAAACTCATAAAACGCACCCGTGCATGGAAATGATTGTCTTGGATTTTATGGAGAAAATGAAAATATAGTTGCTCCGGGAGCCGGTGTACCACCTCTTAACCCTTGGGAAGTGCTGATTGCAGAACCAGTCGATGTTAGTTCGCACATTGCTTTGAATGCGGACTTAGGCGCAGATCTCGGAGGGAGTATACGCGGGGAAGTCCAACTTGCTGGTCAAGGATCACATGGTGTAAGAGACGGGGGAGTTAGCCTCCAGGTAATATTCGAGATGCTACAAGCTTATCAGGCCGCTATCGCTCAGCTACAGACTCAACATAAAACTCCGAGTGTGGTTGAACCAGAAATCACTCGCCGTACCGAGCCAGTGCCAGAAAGGTCGAACGGTAATGGACCGGGGACTGATCCTACAATCATGAAAATGCTCGAAGAGATCACCAAAAGAATCGAGTCAAGAGAAAAAAGGATCGAAGATAATGACAAAAAGGTGGAGACATACAACTCCCGAGTCGATCAAATACCAGGGGCACCTCCGATCTTAAAGGGTTTGGATTCTAAGAAGTTCGTGCAGAAGCCTTTTCCCCCCGAGCGCGGCCCCGAAGCCTATTCGAAGGAATATCCGCATGCCGGATATACCTAAATACAATGGGACCACCGATCCTAACGAACATATCACTATATACACATGCAGGATAAAGGGGAATGGCTTGGAAGACGATGAGATCGAGTCCGCTTGTAGAAAACATTTGGGTAAACTCTATCAAAGGGAGCAATGATTTGGTATCACAACTTGCCACCGAACTCCGTTGATTCATTTTCCATGTTAGCTGATTCTTTTGTGAAGACGCACGCCAGGGCCATAAAAGTCGCAACGAGGAAATCAGACGTTTTCAAAATCAAACAAAGTGATAACGAAATGCTGAGGGAGTTTGTGTCCCGATTTTAGATGGAGCGAATGGAGTTACCGCCAGTATCCGATGATTTGGCCGTTCAAGCTTTCACCCAGGGGTTAAACTAGTGGAGCTCGATAGAATCACGATAGTTGAAGCAAAATCTGATTGAGTATCCAACTGTAACTTGGGCAGACGTGCACAATTGTTATCAATCGAAGATTAGGGTCGAGAAAGACCAGTTAGGAGCCCCCTCGGGTTCAGTTTATCCAAACAGGTTAGCAGTGAAAGCCCCGAGGGATACCAACAGGGACCGAGGTCAAACAAGGAACAATATCAGCCATATATCGCATATCGAAGAAACAACAATTCAGGACGCAATCCTCCCCGTAATGACCGAAGAAATGATTGAGGGCAAACTCCTCAGGGAGTTTTTAGTAAGAATGGTTTTGATAAACATAATGACCCCGCAGAAGCACCTCGATTATCGAAGTGTAGTTTCTGTGTCGATACATCGTGGATTGTATTAGCTATCGGGAGAATCAAAGACACCAGGTGGCCTAGACCTATAAAAACTAATCCTTCTCAGAGAAACCCAAACTTGATGTGTAAATATCATGGTACACATGGCCATAGGACCGAGGATTGTAGACAATTAGGGAAGAAGTAGCTCGATTGTTCAACGAGGGTTATCTTCGAGAGTTTCTCAGTGATCGAGCTAAGAATCATTTCAGGGAAAGAGATGCCAATAGAAAACACGAGCAAGAAGAACCCCGACATGTTATCCACATGATCGTCGGCGTGGTCGACACCCCACAAGTACCTCAAACAGACCAAAGTATTAATTACAATGGAAAAATGGACTCGAGACTACATGCTCAAAAACACCCTTACATTCAACGACAAGGATACAGAAGGGCTCTCTCAGCCGCACAACGACGCCCTGGTAATTTCTATTTTGCTAAATAAAATTCAAGTTAAACGTGTTCTTGTAGATCCAGGTATCTCGACAAACATAATCAGGTTGAGAGTCGTAGAGCAGCTCGGACTGCTAGATCAAATTGTGCATGCATCTCGAGTCCTAAACGGCTTCAACATCGCTAGTGAAACAACAAAGGGAGAGATAATCCGACTGGTAAACGTAGTCGGGACCATCCAGGACACAAAATTTCATATCATCGAATGTGACATGAGGTACAATGCATTGCTCGGAAGGCCGTGGATCCATAACATGAGGGTGGTACTGATAACTAGGGATTATAGTTCATTTTACACTCCTTCTTACTTGAGTTTTGATTAAAAATGTATACAAAATAGTCCCAAAAGGCTTACATGTTGTACTTGTTTGCAGGGTTTGGTCAAAAAGGTGACAATTAGTCAAAACAAGCTCAAAAAGGAGTGAAACATGCACAAGTACCAAGAACAAGTCCAAGCACAGTGCACCAGATCCACTGCGGCCGCATTCTATTTAGTGCGGTCCCAAGTGAGGAGATTCATAAAGGTGCATATTCTGGAAACTCAAGAACTGCGGCCGCAAAGCATTTTGTGCGGACCGCAATGGCCTCACCGCGGCCGCGATCGAGTTTGTGCGGTCCGCAAGGATGGTGTTTAGAGAGTTGGGAGTTTGGAGGTTAATGCCAATGCGGTCCGCGGTCCTTTTTGTGCGGACCACAGTAGAAGCCACCGCGGTCGCGGTGCATTTTATGCGGCCCAAGGTGGCCAAGTTCAGAGAGCAGAGTTTGAAGCCAAAAAGCCTCACCACGGCCGCACTCCATTTCTTGCGTTCCGCGGTACCCCTGCAGGGGTATTTTGTCTAGAAAATTTGGCCTAGTATAAATACTTTCTTTTCTCATTTTTAGGTCATCTTGGGTACTCTAACTTTCAGGAGAGCTCGTGAACAACTGTATTAGACTAGTTTGAGTAATTTTATAGTTGTTTTATCATTGAATATTCAATTATTAGCTTGTAATTAAAATTATGGGTTATTCTTCATCTATTTCTTTGTTTTCTTTCATTATTATGAGTAGCTAGACCCATTAGCTAGGGTTGTGGTTCAACCCTAGTGTGGGTATTTGATGGGTCTTTTGATTTAAGGCTTAGATGTTTATGGGTAGTTGATATTTGGACTGATTTGTGTTTTCCATGTTAAATTAGTGGTTGCAAACACTAATTTGTGCCTATTTGACTTGGGTTCTTCTTGAGAAAGAACTCGAGTCTAGGAAAATCAGTCCAACAAGGAATTGGGGTGTAATCAAGAGATTGATAGTCCCAATTAAAGGTTTAAACCTAGAGATAGTAATACCCGACTTGAGCCTATATAGCTTGCATAATTTTGACACCCAATTGGTCTTGAGGGAGTCAGTTAGGGCAAAGTCACTTAAGCTACCGAGAGGTATAGAGTGAGTAATTCCGTGCATTGTCTATATCACAATCCCCAACATAACGTCTTTACCTCAGGCTTTAGATCTCGTCTAGTATTCACCTAGGAGAAAGTCACAACCCTAGTCCCTTTATCTATTGAGAAAACATACAAAAATATATTAGTTAGCTAGTTCGTAATTTCAATTAGGCTAAGACCATAGTATAATTGCAAACCCCTTTTTATGATAAGTGCAATTGAGAACACAACGCGCTACTAAATCACTTAGACACTCAACTCCAACATATATAGCTCCCTGTGGAAATCGATCCCGACCCTTCGGGTAAAAGCTGCATTGACCCCCGTACTTGCTACTCTTTAGTGGTATAGGCGGGAGCCGATCACTTTTTGGCGCCGTTGTCGGGGAGCTTTTACAGTGTTGATTATCTACGTGTATAGTGTTGTAGTGTGTTTTTCCTTCCTTCTTTTGTTAACGTGTGTGTTGAATCAATTCAGGTACTAATGGAGGATCCTTTGGGTAATATTATTCTGTGGGAGGAGGTGTTTGACAATGGAGAAGATGATCTAAATTAAGTACCACCTCCAAGACGGGGCCAACATGCCAATGTTAATGAGGATATTCCAGACCTTGCCCTGCCTCCACCTTCCAGAGTTGCCCCTCGGGTACTTCAAAATGAGGGGTACGCGAGTGCTATTGTCCCGCCTAGAATCCGGGTGGGGAACTTCCAAATCACAAATGTGATGCTGACACTCTTGGAGCAGCGTGGGTACTTCACAGGAGCTCCACATCATAATGTTTACAAGCATTTAAAGGGGTTTGTTGATACCTTCTGGGGAGCAAGCAAACAAACGTCTTAGAGGATTAAGGCTTAGGCTATTTCCCTTCTCTCTCCGAGGGAAAGCATTAGACTGGCTAGAGCGACTTACCAACCATTCCATATCCACATGGGATGATCTAGCAGACAAGTTCGTTGCAAAATTATTCTCTCCTAGTCACATGGCAGCGCTTAGAGATGAAATAATGGCATTCAAGCAAGAGCCAAATGAGCCACTTCATGAGATTTGGGAGCGCTACAGGTTCATGGTAAATGAGTGTCCAAACAATGACATGACTGAGGCCATGATACAACAGACATTCTACCGAGGCATAAATACCACCAATCAGTGTGTGGTCAATCAATTGGCTAGGGGAAACTTCATGAAGCTACCATACAATGAGGCATGTGAGGTGTTAGATGAAATGGATGACACTTCTTCAGCATGGCAGAGTAGAGCAAATGTGCCTCAGGGTGATCCAGGTGTTAATGGTCTTCACAAAGAACTTCAAGAACATGGGCAAGCAATTGCCGTGCTTACCACCACCATGAATCAACTTGATAAGTCGCATCTCCAACAATTACAAGGGCCGAAGCAAGTGAATGCTATGGAGGGGGTAAATCTTTTGGTTAAAAAATGAAGACCTCGTGGAAATCAATTGCAAAACAACAATGCTCAATGTGACCAAGGATCGAGTGGGTATAGTCAAGAGGATTCTTATGATGATCAAGATAAGGATGTCATGTATGCCAATCAAGGGCAAGGGAAAAATAAAGGCAACAACCAAAATTGGAACAATCAAAGGCAACGCAATTGAAACAATAACAACAATTCAAGCAATTGGGGGAACAACAATCAACAATGGGGAGGCAACAATAACAACAATTGGAGCGGGAACAATAATAACAATAATTGGGGTGGAAACGGTAACCGGGTGTCGGGCTTTCAAAGGCCCCTGATGTACCAACAACCCAAAAATCCACCCCACTATCAATCACAAGGCCATGGTTACTCAAGTAATGATATGGGTAGAATTGAGCAAATGTTCAAACAAATGATGGAACGCAATTCGGATTCGGATGCTCAACTTGCCTCCCATAACACCTTCATTCGAAATCTTGAAGTTCAAATGAGAGAAATCTCACAAGCATTGAATACACGCCCGAAGGGAGTACTACCAAGTGTTTCGGTGGTGAACCCCAAGAGTGGGAACAACAACAATACTGGTCACGCCATGGCGGTGACCACTAGAAGTGGACGAGGTGGTGAGGCTAGTTCTTCTAAACAAAAGCGAGTTGTTGGTGATGATGATGACTTGCCAAATGATGAGGTTCTGATTGAGGTTGAGCATGTAGTTGAGGAGCCACCAACTAGTGAAGTGAGGATTGATATTCATGATCATGAGGAGGAAACCCAAAGTGACGTGAACCCATTTAGGGAACACGTAATTGACATTCCTGAGCCAGTTGTGTCAAAATCAAAGGCCCCATTGCCTAGGCCTCCTCCTCCTTATCCTCAAAGGTTGGCGAAGCAAAAGAATGAGAACCAATTCAAGAAATTCATCGAAATAATGAAAAGTTTATCCATCAATGTCCCTTTCGTTGATGCTTTAGAGCAAATGCCCGGGTATGCCAAGTTCATGAAGGACTTGGTCACAAAGAAAAGTTCAATGGAGTGCAAAACTATAAAGATGACTCACCAAGTGAGTTCAATAGTGCAATTAATGGCACCCAAGCTTGAAGACCCCAGAGAATTCACCATTCCTTGCACAATTGGTAGCGCGGGGAAGGCCATACCTGTTATACTTTCATCTTGTCTAACCAAAGTGTAGGTAGACTCTACTCTCTAAATGTTACAAAGGAGTAAGAAGGCCATATGATGGACACTTGCTGATATTAGGGAATAAGCCCCGCATTTTGTATGCACAAAATCATTCTCGAGGATGAAGCAAATCCTTCCGTAGAACACCAACGGAGGCTAAATGAAACAATGCAAGAAGTTGTGAAGAAAGAAATAATCAAATGGCTTGATGCAGGGGTCGTCTACCCAATCTCGGATAGTGCTTGGACTTCTCCGGTCCAATGTGTTCCAAAAAAAGGGTGGCATGACCGTGGTACAAAATGACAAGAATGAACTTATTCCAACAAGGACAGTCACAGGGTGGCAGGTATGCATGGATTACCGCAAATTGAACAAGGTGACTCGCAAGGATCACTTCCCTTTGCCTTTCTTGGACAAATTGTTTGACAGACTTACGGGTAGAGCTTTCTATTTCTTCTTGGATGGGTATTCAGGCTATAACCAAATCTTGATTGCTCCGAAACACCAAGAAAAGACAACCTTCACCTGTCCCTATGGGACATTTGTTTTTTCCAGGATGCCTTTTGGATTGTGCAATGCACCCTCTATATTTTAGCGGTGCATGATGGCAGTTTTCACTGACATGGTTGAAGACTTTATAGAGGTATTCATGTATGATTTGAGCGTGGTTGGGGACTCCTTTGATGAATGCTTGAACAATCTTGATGAAGTCCTTGCCCGTTGTGAAGAAACTAACCTAGTGCTCAACTGGGAAAAATGTCACTTTATGGTTGAAGAGGGGATAGTTCTAGGCCACAAAATCTCAAAGCATGGAATTGAAGTAGACAAGGACAATATCGAGGTCATTTCCAAGTTGCCTCCTCCAACTTCAGTGAAGGGAGTCCGTAGCTTTCTCGGGCATGCGGGGTTCTACCGGCATTTCATTAAGGATTTCTCGAAGGTTGTGAATCCTCTTTGCAAATTGTTAGAGAAAGATGCCACATTCCACTTTGATGAAAATTGCATGAGTGAATTTGAGTTATTGAAGCAAAAGCTAACCACCACACCAATTATCACCGTACCGAATTGGAGCTCTCCTTTTGAGCTAATGTGTGATTCGAGTTATGTGGCGGTGGGTGCGGTTTTGGGCCAAAGGGTGAACAAGATCTTTCACCCCATTCAGTATGCAAGCAAGACAATGAATTCCGCCCAAATGAACTACACCGTCACCGAAAAAGAGTTGTTGTCTATAGAATTTGCAATGGAGAAATTCCGTCCTTATCTTATGGGTGCCAAGGTCATAGTTCACACCGACCATGCGGCGCTCCGGTATATCATGATGAAAAAGGATTCCAAGGCTAGACTTATGCGGTGGGTGTTATTGCTTCAAGAGTTTGATTTGGAAATCATTAATATAAAGGGGAGTGAGAACTAAGTTGCCGACCATATTTCCCGTTTGGAGGAGCAAGGGAGACCTAGTGATGGGATTGAGATTGATGATAGTTTCCCGGATAAACAACTTCTCTCCGTCTCTATGCAAGAAATGCCATGGTTCGCGGACATCGCCAACTACATTGTCACCGGTGTTATCCCGTTTGAGCTCTCTTTTAACCAAAGGAAGAAGCTTAGACCGGATAGCATGGATTATTATTGGGATGAACCGTATTTATTCAAGATATGCAATGATGGTGTCATTCGGTGTTGTGTGCTCGAAGAAGAGCAAGGGTAAATTCTTGAGTCATGCCACTCCTCACCTTATGGTGGCCATCATGGCGGGTCAAGGACCGCTTCAAAAGTCTTAAGTTGTGGTTTCTTTTGGCCCACATTGTACAAGGATGCTAGTGACTTAGTCAAGCGGTGTGATGAATGCCAACGAATGGGCGGCATATCCAAGAAGGATGAGATCTCTCTCACTACAATTTTTGAGGTGGATATCTTCGATGTTTGGGGGATTGATTTTATGTGGCCCTTTGTTAGTTCATGTGGAAACACCTACATACTTGTGGCAGTGGATTATGTTTCGAAATGGGTTGAAGTCGTGGCTTTGCCCAACAATGAGGCCCGAAGTGTGGTTAGTTTTATAAAGAAGAATATTTTCACAAGATTTGGGACACCCCGTGCCATCATCAGTGACGGGGGTTCCCACTTTTGCAATAAGGCCTTTGGTTCATTGCTATCGAAGTATGGAATCTTCTACTCCATACCATCCTCAAGCAAGTGGACAAGTGGAAGTGTCTAATCGTGAAATCAAGAATATTTTGGCCAAGACAGTGAATGCTAATCGGACTGATTGGTCCCGGAAGCTTGATGATGCTCTTTGGGCTTACCGGACCGCCTTCAAGACCCCAATCGGTATGTATCCTTACCGATTGGTGTATGGAAAAGGCTTGTCATCTTCCGGTGGAATTGGAGCATAAGGCACTATGGGCTTTGAAGAAATTGAATTTGGATTGGGATACAACTGCAAATCTTAGAGTTGATCATCTCAATGAGCTAGATGAGTTCAAATTCCATGCATATACTAGCTCTTCTTTATACAAAGAGAAAATGAAGTATCTCCATGACAAATATGCCAAAGACCGGGAATTCAAGGTGGGAGACTTGGTGCTTCTTTTCAATTCTAGACTTCTCTTTTTCCGGTCAAACTCAAGTCCAAGCGGAGTGGCCCATTTGAAGTGGTATTGGTTACACCCTTTGGTGCTCTTGATCTCAAAAACAAGAATGGGGAGATTTTCCGTGTGAATGGGCACCGAGTCAAGTATTATCTTGGAAAATTTGAAGATAGACACGTGGTGGCTTTGATGAAATTCATTTGAACATGGTAACATGCGTCGTGCCGCGACATTAAATTAGGTGCTTCTTGGGAGGCAACCCATATGTCTTTCTTTGATTTTCTTTGTAGTATAGGACTTTCTTTTAGACTAACTGGTTGTGAGATGTTGTAGGATTGTTTTGATGCAGTGCATGACTAAGTTGGAAAAAAATGCACACTCTCTGAAGTTTGCACTGTGGCCACATTGCATTTTGTGCGGCCGCAAAGGCCTTAGTGCGGGGGAAACATTTCCATGCGGTCCGCAGAGTGATTGATCAATGCGGGGTTTCTCTGAAGTTTGCCACCGCGGCCGCAATGCAATTTGTGCGGTCCGCGGTGGACCACTGCGGCCACATTGCATTTCTTGCGATCCGTAGTGGACGTCTCCCTAGTGCCTCTTAATTCTGAGTACCAAGGACTGTGGTGCCATTTTGTACGGTCCGCGGAGGGTAGGTGAAGTGGGCCTCAGGTCCTTTTCTATAAATAGGCCCTGAGGCCTTCATTTTGAACTTTTCGCTCTTTTGCACATTGAATAGAAAAAATCACTGTTCATCACTCCTACCTGCTTGAATTCAACTGCTAAGTATCATTAATCTACATTGCATATCACTTCTCGTAATTTTAATTTTTTTTCTTAGTTGTTTAACTTTGTTATTTTATTTTAAGTAGTTATTTTTCTTGTTTTTTCTTCCTTATTTGTTTTAATCGATGCGTAGGTTTTGTTTAATAATGTTTAAATTAGGACTAATTAGTTAAAAACACTGATTAAACACCTAGGGGATCAATAATATGTGATTTTAGGCAAACATTGGGACGAATATTTGAAACCCTAGGTTGGTATTACTGTTCTTAGATTACCGCGGTCCGCGATGGTATTTTGTGCGGTCCGCATTGCTTCTCCATGGTCCGCAATACCTTTTTGTGCAGGCTACGATGGTATGACTTCAGAAAGGTTTCAAGTTAAGGACCGTGACCGCGGTGGATTTTGTGCGGTCCGCGGTGCCTTAATGCGGACCGCAATACCATTTTGTGCGATCCGCGGAGGCCTTTATCAGAGAATGGGTAGTCTGACCCCCACCTCAGTGCGGACCGCGGTGCATTTTGTGCGGTCCGCGTTAGCTTCTTTGCGTCCACACTTCATTTTGTGCGGTGCGCGATTTGCAATTCTACTTTTCATTTTGAACTACCTGCAATCTTATTCTGCACTGCTTCATCTAATACTGTGATACTAACGAGCTTCAACTAAATTCCATTTGGAGGCAATGGTTCAATCACGAGGCTGTGGTAGAAAACAACAGGGAAAAGGAGAGTCCTCCCGGGGTATAGGAAAGGGCATGATCAAATTGACTCTCCGTACCCGACAAGCTATCAAAGATACCAGGAAGACAATAAAGGCTATTGATAGAGCTGCTTCCCATTCGGGAAGTGAGTATGTGCCCTCCTGGGAGTCATCTGACTCAGACTCCGTTCCAGAGTATGTTCTTGACTGGACGGAGAGGAACAAATTGAGAGATACACCTCCAAACACCCCTACTGCCTAAGCGTCAGTGCATATTTCTTCTGAGTCGTCTGAGGGCTCAGCTGCGGGAAGTGACAATGCCTATTCTACCTCACCTACAAACTTCATTATCCGATGAGGATCCCGTAGAATAAGAAGGAGGGGGTGAGCCCCAAGTAGGAGGAGTAGAGAGAACCAGGAACCCGGAAGCATGGCAAGACAGGTTTGTGTATGAAGTGGCCTACCACAAGTTCAGAGAATGGTGGCCCGAGAGGAAGTTGATACCAGAGCGGAAATTCATTACGAATTACCTTTTGCCTCACAATCCCAATGTGCTGAGGCAGTTCAGAGAAAGAGAGCAGGCTGGGACTATTTCATAGGCCACGTGGTGGATGCCAATGAGCACTTAGTCAAGGAGTTCTACACCAATGTTGCCCACATAAAAAAGGCACTACAGTGACTAAGGTACGAAATTTGACAATAAAGTTTGACGGAAAAACGATTAATGAGTACCTGGGCTTCCCGGAGGAGGATGAGGCATTGTACTTAGAGAAGGTAGCTTTGGGGGAGGATGCCCGTCCGTGGTTAGCAGAGTACTTGGAAGTCCTAGGTACCACCCCAACATGGTTGACTATAGGAGTGAAAATTCTGAGGAGAACTCTGAACTTTGAAGCAAAAGGGTGGGAGACGTTTGTGTGCAGCATGCTAGACCCCACCACTCACGACAACTCTCTTCCTATCTCCCGGGATATATGGGCGGCATCGATCATGGTGGGGTACCCGATCAACATAGGGAATGTGATGTCCAGGGTGATTACACGGGTGGTGAACGAAGGTGATAGCTCCTACCCCTTCCCATATTTCTTGACTATGTACTTCGAGGATCAAATTGTAGAAAAAAGGAGATTTGATGTAAAGGTAAAGCCGAAGGCACCCTTTTCCTAGTATAGATGACAACCCTAAAGGCAAGAACCCCAAGGGAAAATCCACTGCTTCTACTGGCCAGTATGAAGAGCCAGTAGTAGTAGTGGCTCCTACTCAGCCTCCTTCAGCTACCCCAGACATGGCCCCAGGACCCTCCACTTCTACATGCCCAGATATACCCTTATCTACAACATATCCTTTGACTGCCCACCGCTTGATCCAGAACCTCGCCAGTATCAACAATTAGATGTAGGCAGCCACTTCTAAGCTGTCTGTACTTTCTACGTCGGTGGCATCCCAGTCTTTACCTCCTCAGCCACAGGTCCCACAGTCAGTGGAGGGGCTTCTGGACAACCAGAAGAAGCTCCTAGAGAACCAGAAGTTGATCATGGATGCTGTTGATTCTCATGGAAAGGCATTGAAGGAGCTTGCTAAGGAGGCAAAGAAACTGAGAAAGACTCGTGCTTCCAAGGAGTCAGTGAAGAAGTTGAGGGTGGAGGTAGAGAGGTTGAAGGATGATCACTTGACTTTGGAGCTTTTATTGCATGACCCGTCTCTAGCAGCCCAGCCTGAGCCGGAGCAGGAGACAGCGAGGCCAGCAAAGAGGAAGAGGGTAATTCCCCGTGCTGATGATGCTGTTATAGAGTTGGAGGAACCGCAGGGAGGTTCCTCTAGCCAGCCCCAGATTCTAGTACAGGCCCAGGATCTAGTACATGCCCATGTTACAGGGAGCCAGTCATAGGTTCCCGAGCAGTCCGAGGACCCAGGGACCCAGACTCATGAGCCTATGCAGACGGAGGGCCAATAGGGAGTTTCTTTTTACCCTCTCTCTCTTTTACTTTGAGCTAATTTTGGTTAGTTAGCAGTGAGGACAATGCTAGCTCTCATCTGAGGTGGTAGACCTATTTGATGATTTGGATTGTATATATGACACTTTTTTCTTTTATTATGCTTTTTTTTACTTTTGGTATGTACATAATTTTACCATTCTAGTTTACTTTTTGTACTTTGCAACTTTGGTCTGTACATAAAGTTACCTTCTGATGTATATATTCGTTCTCCCTTATGTATATTCGACTAAATCCCCTCTTGTATATATTTATTTAACTTTCCACATTTTTCCTTTCATAGCCTCTTATTTTTTTCCATAGCTTCTTGTTTTGAATTTTTGCGTGCAATAAGACTTTGGTTTTCTTAATGCCACGGTTCTTTCCAAAGGTGAAATTTGTGTGAACTGGGTGGCTCTTCCCGATGATGGATGGCATGACAACCTTCTTAAGGGTTTGCGTATGTTTTCTTTTTGCTTTTTGTGTAAATAGTATCTAGTGAGTAATGGTGCCTCAGGCAAAGCTTCACTTGGGCCTAACACATTTGCCTTTGATTGTATGGTAAAAAACAAATTGTTGTGTATAGGATGGTGAAAGTTGTGACCTTGAGACTCTTGTGTTGGCCGATACTCATCAAGTGGTTTTCGGGACCATTGTGTTGCTCAAATCTTAGCTAAGGTTGTTATGGGCCCCCGACTCTGTCTCTTTAGAAATCCCATAGCTTGTGTGGTGAGAATTTGAATTGCAAGTCCAAGTCCCGAGCCATTAGTATAGAACTTGCCCTGAATGTTTGTCTAGGTGAAATCCTAAGTGTAGTTAGACTTGAGATGTGATTATAGGCTCTCCTTGATCCGAATGATGTCTTGAAAACATCCATAGCCTACCAATGATAATATCCCTAGTCAACCCTTTTTAGCCATAGACATTTTTCTTTCAAAAACCACGATACAAGCCTTTACCCGTTCACCCTCTTTTGGCACCCTATCTTTCCTTAGCACAAGGAAAAAGCATAAGTTTGGGGGAGAGACGAGGACTGCAACAAAGTGAAAAAGGAACAAAATGAAGAAAAGGAAAGGCAATGAAAAAGAAAGAAAATAAAAAAGTCAAAAAGAATGAACAATCTAGAAGAAATAAAGGGAATCAATAAAGAAAAGAGATGAAAGGTGTGGAATGTTTAGAAAGGAGAAAAATGTTTGAAATGAACAAGAAAGAGTGATAGTGTGTCTCTCTAACCCCTCAGAAAGAGCTTAATGACTCAAAAAGTCAAGACAATGTATGCCAAAATAAAGTAAATGAAGTGCTTAAGGGAAGATGGAACCTACCTAGACCAAATATTCCTTACCTTGAACCAAAAGCCTTCACTATATCTCCACAAAAGCCCTATATGATCTTGAGTTGAATGAAGCTTACATTAGTGGTGACTCACATAAGGGGCAAGCTTATGGTACTTAGAACCGGACTTTAGACCTTTATTTGAGAGAGATGAGTGTGTTTCCATTATCCTCGTTCTGAGTGCTACAACCTAAAAGTGAGGTTTGCTTAGGGAGAGTTGAGGAGTATGAGTTTGGGTTCCACAATGACCAAAGTAGTATAAAGAATTTCTTTGATGGGTTGAGTCAACTCTTGATGCTCTTGTGTCACACTAAATCCATGGTGTTTAGAAGGTCGAATGTTGTTAATGATTCATTTGAATTGAGGGCAATTGTTAGTCCCAATTGATGCTAGAAGAGGTCACTTTAGGGCAGCTGAATATTTTTGGATTTACTCTTAAGAGGTGGGTCTTATTTTGTTTCCTTGAGGACAAACAAAAGCTTAAGTTTGGGGGAGTTGATAACTAGGGATTATAGTTCATTTTACACTCCTTCTTACTTGAGTTTTGATTAAAAATGTATACAAAGTAGTCCCAAAGGATTACATACTGTACTTGTTTGCAGGGTTTGGTAAAAAAGGTGACAATTAGTTAAAACCAGCTCAAAATGGAGTGAAACATGCACAAGCACCAAGAACAAGTCCAAGCACAGTGCAACAAATCCAATGCGGGCGCATTCCATTTAGTGCGGTCCGCAGTGAGGAGATTCAGAGAGGTGCATATTCTGGAACTCAAGCAGTGCGGCCGCAAAGCATTTTGTGCGGACCGCAATGGCCTCACTGCGGCCGTGATCGAATTTGTGCGGTACGCAAGGATGGGGTTCAGAGAGTTGGGAGTTTGGAGGTTAATGCCAATGCGGTCCGCGGTCGTTTTTGTGCGGACCGCAGTAGAACCACCACAGCCGTGATGCATTTTATGCGGCCCGCGGTGGCCAAGTTCATAGAGCAGAGTTCCTCACCGCGGCCGCACTCCATTTCTTGCGGTCCGCGGTACCCCCGCAGGGGTATTTTTGTCTAGAAAATTTGGCCTAATATAAATACTTTCTTTTCTCATTTTTAGGCCATCTTGGGTACTCTAACTTTCAGGAGAGCTTGTGAACGGTTGTATTAGACTAGTTTGAGTAATGTTATAGTTGTTTTATCATTGAATATTCAATTATTATCTTGTAATTAAATCTTATGGGTTATTCTTCATCTATTTCTTTGTTTTCTTTCATTATTATGAGTAGCTAGATCCATTAGCTAGGGTTGTGGCTCAACCCTAGAGTGAGTATTTGATGGGTCTTTTGATTTAAGGCTTAGATATTTATGGGTAGTTGATATTTGGACTGATTTGTGTTTTCCATGTTAAATTAGTGGTTGCAAACACTAATTTGTGCCTATTTTACTTGGGTTCTTCTTGAGAAAGAGAACTCGAGTCTAGGAAAATCAGTCCAACAAGGAATTGGGGTGTAATCAAGAGATTGATAGTCCCAATTAAAGGTTTAAACCTAGAGATAGTAATACCCGACTTGAGCCTATATAGCTTGCACAATTTTGACACCCAATTGGTCTTGAGGGAGTCAGTTAGGGCAAAGTCACTTAAGCTACCGAGAGGTATAGAGTGAGTAATTCTGTGCATTGGCTATATCACAATCCCCAACATAACGTCTTTGCCTCAGGCTTTAGATCCCGTCTAGTACTCACCTAGGAGAAAGTCACAACCCTAGTCCCTTTATCTATTGAGAAAACATCCAAAAAGATAATTGTTAGCTAGTTCATAATTTCAAATAGGCTAAAACCATAGTATAATTGCAAACCCCAGTTTATGAGAAATGCAATTGAGAACACAACGCGCTACTAAATCACTTAGACACTCAATTCCAACATATATAGCTCCCTGTGTAAATCGATCCCCACCCTTCGGGTAAAAGCTGCATTGACCCCCGTACTTGCTACTCTTTAGTGGTATAGGCGGGAGTCGATCAGGTACCGTTGACCCTTCACCAAATGATGAAGTTTCCAACAATAGATGGTGTGAAAACGGTTTAGGGGGAACAACACGCAGCAAAGAAAATGTTTGCAGTCCACGAGTTGACACTGACGCCAGCACCTTCGACCTCAGAAAAATCGAACATCAGAGACAAGCAGAGGGATAAATAGTAATAACTGTCCCCAACCTCGATCGAGTTAGTGGAACAGGTAATCGAAGAAGAATAAGAGGATTTCCTTACCCCTCAAACTTTCGTTGTTCCCGAGGAATCAAATGCGACAAAGTCAACGGTCGAGGAGTTGGAACATGTGACATTAATTGAGCATCTGCCCCAACAGAAGGTATACCTGGGAACGGGATTAACCCCCGAACTTTGGAAAAAACTCATTCAATTTCTTATCAATAACATATATTGTTTTGCTTGGTCCCATTTAGACATGAAAGGGATCCCACCGGAGATAACAACACATCGGCTAAGTCTCGACCCCAGGTTTAATTCAGTGAAGCAAAAGAAAAGGCCTCAGTCTGAGGTAAATCATGCATTCATAAAGGATGAGGTAACTAAATTTCTCAAAATAGGGTCCATTAGGGAAGTAAAATACGCTGATTGGTTAGCCAATGTGGTCGTAGTCCCTAAAAAAGGAAACAAACTTAGAATGTGCGTAGATTACAAGGACATGAACAAAGCATGCCCTAAATACTCTTTTAACTACCTAACATGGATCGCATGATCGGCGCCAAAGCCGGCCACGAGATCCTTACCTTTCTCGATGCCAATTCCGGGTACAATAAAATTCAGATGAGCCTGGAGGACCAGGAAAAAACCTCATTTATCACCAAGTATGGAACGTATTGTTACAATGTAATGCCTTTCAGACTAAAAATTGCAGGAGCTACTTACCACGCCTAGTAAATAAGATGTTCGAAGATCAAATAGGTAAATAAATGGAAGTTTACATTGATGACATGTTAGTCAAGCCCCTACGCGCAGAGGACCATTTAACTCATTTTCAGGGAATGTTTGAGATTCTTAGAAAATACAACATGAAACTCAACCCTAAGAAATGTGCTTTTGGAGTCAGTTCGGGAAATTTCCCGAGTTTCATGGTGTCAAATAGGGGAATCGAGATCAACCCCGACAAAATTAAAGCCATCGAAGACATCACCATAGTGGACAGTGTAAAAGCCGTATAACGGCTAACCGGACAGATAGCTGCTTTGGGCCGATTCATCTCGAGGTCGTCAGATCGAAGTCACAATTTCTTCTCCTTACTCAAAAAGAAAAATAATTTCGCATGGACCTCGGAATGCCAACAAGCGCTGGAGGAATTAAAGCGATACTTATCGATCCCACCTCTACTCCACACCCCGAAGACGGATGAGAAACTATCCTTATACTTGGTTGTATCCGAAGTAGTGGTAAGTGGCGTACTAGTTCGAGAAGAGAAAGGTACACATTTTCCTATTTATTATGTAAGTCGAACCTTAGGAGATGCTGAAACTAGGTATCCGCACTTAGAGAAGTTAGCACTTACATTAATAAGCTCATGTAGAAAATTGAAGCTATATTTCCAATGTCACCCCATATGTGTGTTAACTACTTATCCACTCAGAAATGTTTTGCACAAGCCCGAGTTTTTGGGCCGATTGGCCAAATGGGCAATCGAACTTGGCAGGTACGATATCGAATGTCAACCCCGAACGACTATCAAGTCTCAAGTTTTAGCAGACTTCATGGCTAATTTTATGCCAACCCTCGTACCCGAAGTGGAGAAAGAAATTCTAGTAAAATCGGGTACATCATCGGGGGTATGGACCCTCTTCACGAGCCTCGAATGTGAAAGGGTCCGGACTTGACATTGTTTTGAAACCGCTTAGGGGTAGCACTATTAGACAATCTATCAAAACTCCCAGGTTGACTAACAATGAGGCCGAGTACGAGGGCATGATTGCAGGTCTCGAATTAGCTAAAAGCCTGGGGGTGGAGGCCATCGAGGCCAAGTGTGACTCCCTGCTGGTGGTGAACCAAATGAACAAAAGTTTAGAGGTTCGGGAAGATAGGATGCAAGGTATTTGGACAAGTTGGAAGTGACATTGCACCACTTCAAGGAGTGGACCCTAAGTCACGTGCCTCGAGAACAAACACTGAGACCGATGCACTAGCAAATTTGGGGTCATCAGTCGAAGAAGATGATATTCTCCCAGGGACTATTGTCCAGCTATCGAGATCTGTGGTAGATGAGGGTCATGCCGAGATAAATTCTACAAGTTTGACATTGGAGGAATAAATATGTTGAATATATAAAGCACGAAAATCTCCCATCGGACCCTAAACAGTCGAGAGCCCTACGAACTAAAGTAGCCCGATTCACGTTGGATGAACATGGAACATTATACATGAGGACTTTTGATTGACCATTGGCGGTATGCTTAGGACCGGGAGACACCGATTATGTTTTTCGAGAAATCCACGAAGGCATTTGTGGGAACCACTCTGACACTGACTCTTTGATTCAGAAAATTATTAGAGCAGGGTACTACTGGGATAACATGGAAAAAGACACTATGGAGTTTGTTCGAAAATGCGATAAATGCCAAAGGTTTGCACCAATGATCCGCCATCCCGGAGAATAACTCCATTCAGTCCTATCCCCGTGGCCATTCATGAAATGGGGGATGGATATCGTCGGCTCTCTGCCAACGACACCAGGTAAAGCTAAATTCATTTTGTTTATGAATGACTACTTTCCAAATGGGTGGAAGCATATGACTTTGAGAAGGTAAGAGAAAAAGAGGTCATAGACTTCATATGGGATCACATCGTGTGTCGGTTTGGGATACCCGCTGAAATCTTATACGACAACGGGAAGAAATTCATCGACAACAAGGTAACAAAGTTCCTCGAAGAACACAAAATAAAGAGGATCTTATCAACACCATATCACCCAAGCGCAAACGGGTAGGCCGAATCCACGAACAAGACTATTATGCAAAACTTGAAGAAAATGTTGAGTGACGCTAAGGGGAAATGGAGAGAGGTTCTGCCCGAGGTCCTTTGGGCGTATCGAATGACATCAAAGTCCAGCACGAGGGAAACTCCGTCCTCTCTGGTATATGTCTCCAAGGCCTTAATCCCAGTTGAGGTTGGAGAACCTAGCACCAGGTTTTGACATACAACGTAGGAATCAAATCACGAGGCTATGAACACTAGACTCGAGCTATTGGATGAAAAACAAGAAGCTGCGCTTGTTCAGATGGCCACACAGAAGCAAATAATCGAGAGATATTATAACAGAAGGGCCAACCTTCGCCACTTAGGAATCGGAGACTTAGTTCTGAGGAAAGTCACCTTAAATACTCGAGACCAAAACGAAGGGAAACTAGGTCCGAATTGGGAAGGTCCATATCAATTTATTGGTATCATCAGAAAGGGATCTTACAAACTCGGCACGATGGAAGGCAAACAATAGCCGAACAATTGGAATGTATCATTTCTCAAACGATATTATTGTTGAGGTATGAATTTCTCCTTTTTTCCATTTGTATTCGAGACTAACTCATTGTAGATGTTCGATCGAAGACGTCGAGGGCACCCTTCTACATGAAGACCTTAGGTTTTAAAGCACGCGTTGCACTTTTTTTTCCCTCAGATCGATTTTATCCCAAATGGGTTTTCCGGCGAGGCCTTTAACGAGGCAACAACTATGTGCTACCTAGGGAGAATTCAACAGTATCCAAGGCTTCTTTTTAATCAACCTCGGATACTGGGGAGCATCACCCTCAGAGGCTATATTTTCGAGAAAAATACTTTATGCCAAAATAGGGCATCGATAGGAAAACTTTGTAAATGGGACAAACGGTCAGAGGAACCGTGTCCATATGGAATAGCCGAGCCCCGATGGCAAAACATATACGCATGTATGAATTATCCAAATAAGCATTATTTATATATTAAACACTTTGTGTCTTGAAAAATTTGCTACTATACGAGCCCCATACTTGTGATTCTATATAAGAAACAACTCAAGAGCCAAAACACAAATACACCTCGGCCGCTCGGGGACTGTCATCAACAGTCAACACATTCGAGTTTCCTGAACTCGAATTCGTAAGACCTCAAAGAGGCATCCCCCGACATAAAGTCCAAGGCCATCACACGCGGGGACTAACATTTCGAACAAGTTCGGAATGCTATCGGGAAATAAGTCCAAGAGACATGCCCGAAGGCTACTGCTATATTAAAGACTACGGTCATATAAAAGGCTACGACCAAAATAATGCTGCTCAGAGATGTCCGATTTCTACCATAAACTAAATGCCTTCAAATACTTTGAAACACCGGTTAAATAAAGGCTACCCTCGAAAAAATAATCAAAGGCCTTTGATAAAATCAGCCCTCAAGAAACCTCAAGAGGTATCAAATTACTTACACACGAATATGTGCTAAGGCACTAAAAACAAAAGGGTTCCGATCGACACTAAACCCTCGGAAAACCTAATGGGTAAAAGATACGTGCCAAGGCATAAACATAATTTTTTTACTAAGTCTTTTAAGTCGAAAAGGGGAAATAATAGCCATCTCTTAGAGGCCATAGCAGCCCGAGTTAAAAGAGCCTAAGGGCCGATACACTTAGGGTTCGAGACCTTGCTCTCACCCCATTCGAACCCAAGGGTTCTATTATCCTGAGCCCGAACAAAATATTTTGATCAAGGCTCGGACACTTACCATTATCCAACACAAAGGGTCTATGCCCCGAAAGTTCGAACCTTATTCGAACTCGACCACGACAACATCAAAGAAACTGTCCGAGACAGAATCACGAATATACCATTCAAAGAATAAAATTAATGCAAAAATTTTAAGGCAAGAAATATTAAGAAGGCATTCAATAAAGTTTCTTCTTTTATATATTTAAAAAAGATGTATGTACAAAAACTTGACAAAGGTCTTGACATAAAGGAAAATACAAAAGGAGAAGAAAAATCCTATCTACGCCACGGGGTTGGCCCATTCTTCGGGAGCAGCTTCTCCTTCGAGAGAAACTTCTTCATCGGGAGTGTTTTCTTCTTCGGGCCCCTCTTCATTATCGGACCCACCTTCGTTGCCTTCACCATAGTCGTCATCATTTGAGGAGACAAGAAATCTGGCATCGACTTCCATCGCCCTTGGTTGAGCTATCTCTTCAGTGAGGTCGATACCTCTTGCATGAATCTCTTCAAGGGTCTCCCTCCGAGATTGATACCTGGCCAAGTCATTATTTCCTTTTCCTGATCGACAGCTTCTTTCAACTTCGTTTGAGCAGCCTCGGTGTCCCTTAAGTACAGGACAACGATTTTATCAGCCGTGACCTTCGTCTTCTCAGCCTCAACTCTGGCTTCAACAACCTCGTCCTCAGCCTTGGAAAGTTTGACCTTGAGCTTGGTGATCCTCTCATCCTGGGCAAAACTGCTCTCTTTGATACTCCTGAGTTGAGTCTCAACCGATGCTAGTTTGGTTAGTGCAACTTCCTTCCCCGCAATAAGGCGGTCCATCTTTTCCTTCCACTGGTTGCACTCAGCGTTAACCCGGTTGACCTCACCTCGAAGCTGCCCTATCATATCCACCCTTTTTTGTAGCTGAGACATCAATGTGTTAGCTTCCACAGTTGGGACGAGAAGACCATACTCTTTCAAAACGACAGTTACCTACTTGTCTAGATCGGCCTCATACTTACGAGCCTTGGCTAACTCTTCCCGAAGGTCTTTGAGCTCCTCCTCCTTTTGATTGCAAAGGAGCCTTAGGGCCTTCCCTTTACCCAAGGACTTATTTAGCTCGACCTCACACTGGCTCAGGTTGACCTTAAACTTGATAAAGGCCTACACAGGAAAGAAGTTATCAATTAAGGTAAGCCGAGATAAGGGAAATTGCAACATTAAGAATTAATTCTTACCTTAGAGAAGAGACGTTGGGCCCCTTCGAAGATGGTAGATTCATCATTGAGGTCGGCATCATCGACCCTAGTGAAGCAATCCCGGAAAGGATCGTCCTCACAAAGGACTCTGCTCAAGTCAGGCGTTTTCAGGACCTGGGCTTCTCTTATGGCGTCCTCGGAGTAAGCCGGTAACGATGGGGAGTGACCTATTATCATGGACCCGGGAAGGTCTTCCGAAGCGCCCTGTCGATCGAGGGGACTTCGGAATATGCCTCCTTTGGTGTGCTTGTCGAAGGCCGAGAAACAACCATAACCTCGGGAGATTCAGGGGCCTTGCCCTCATCTTTATTTAAGGCTTCCTCACCACGAGGCAGGATATCTGGTTCAGAGGGTTTGGCGTCCTCGACTAGTTTTTTGGTTCGGACCACCAGCGCCGAATCCTCTCCCTCATCCTCTTCGTTATCATAAAGCTTGTGGACTGAGTCTATATCTACGAGAATGACATTCTTCTTGCATCTCCAAGCAGACCCCGTATTATTTTGGGGTCCTTCGGGCTTCGAAGCTCTTTTCCTTTTGTTATCCTTCTTCAATTTTTGAATCAGGGACTCGATCTTTCCCGCCGGAGGGGCCGAATTTACTTCAAAGAAATCCCCGATGCCTGCAAAGATAAAAACTAAGTATGAGAAAGGAAGTGTCTCCAATAAAGAAAAAAGCACCAGAATTTTACCATGATGTTTGGCTTCCCATTTTCCCCTCGACAAGTCATGCCATTTGCGTTCGTCATACGAGGAGGTCACGACTAGTTTTCGGACCCAGTATTCGAGATCGGGGATTGCATGGAGCATCCAAGCGACCGCTACAAATAAAGGTAAGAGTGTCATACAAAACATAGTCAAAATTCAGAAAATTACTAGGAAAACAACTCCACTTATGATCGAAGTTCCATTTTTCTGGGAACGACATTCTTTCCTCGGGGATGATGTCGCTAGTCCTCACTCGAGTAAACTAACTCTTCTAGCCTCGATCTTTATCTTCTTCATTACTAGCATAGAAGGACTTGGTAGACAGGAGTTGGAGTTTGATCAACCCTCAGAAAAGTTGAGGTCGGTACAAGCGGAAAACATGACTGGGGAGGGTGAACTCGAGCCCCTCAGCCTTGCTGGAGAAGTAGCGAAGCATAATCAGTATTCGCCAGAAAGATGGGTGGATTTGAACAAGGGTGACTTGGTATCATTTACAAAAATCGATCACGATTGGATCAAGGAGACCCAGCATGAAGGGGAAAGTGTAAACACTTAGAAACCCCTCCACTTGGGTGGTAATGCTTTCCTCGTAGGTGGGGATCTGTACCACGACCCCATCCCCCTAACCAGACTCCTTTTTATGGCATCAAGGTGTTTCTTTGATATCGAGAAGATATACCTCGAAGCATGCTCATATCGACCAAGAACATCAGGAGGATTTACAACGGTGAAATCTTTCTTTAAGGTACAAGCGGCGGGAACAATCTCGTAAAGGGCCAGCGCCTTTTCGCCGACTGGACGAGAAGAGAAGGAGGAGGTTTTCTCTTTTTGATGAATGGTTTTTGAAGTTTTCGCCATTAGTTCTGGTTAAAAGAAGCGAGAAGGGAAGGTATTCGATGACTTTTGGCCCTAAAAGGGCGGAAAAGCTACTAGCGAAAGAGAAAGAGATGAAGAGAAGAAAAGATCATAGGAGTTGCGAAAAGAAAGTAAAGTCCATTATGGGATGAGGAATCCTGTATTTATAGGGGAGCGATGACGTTTCGGTGATCTTGATACCCAATATTTCCTAAAAATAATTTTAAATTGCATATATACCTTCAAAATCATGCATTAGCATCAATTGGTATTTTTCCACAATTTTTCTACATTTTTGTTAATTTGTCCAACATTTTATTTCTAATAAATAATTACAAAATTACATCAAAAATGATTTCAAAACATTTCTTGATTTAACATTACTATTTATGATCTTATAAACTCCAGGTTATTCTAAAAATAGCCAAATTGGCACCTTTTGGCTACAATTACAATAACTTTGCAATTATAGCCCATGCATCTAATTTTTGTGTTATTTTTACCAGAAAATAGTCCTCTGTATTTTTAAACACTAAATAACCCTTTAAAAAAACATATCTATGCATGAAATTCATTTATTATAATTAGTAATTATTTTACGAATTATTTTAGTCAATTCATTTGGGGTATTTAACAAATGGTTATTTCTATTTCAATTTCAGCCTTACATAACCAGGCCAAATACCTAACTATACTATCCCAACACAACTCAGGCCCAAATCCTACCTAACCCGACCCAATTCTTGTTGAATCCTGGCCGTTGATCATTTTGATCAACGACCCAGATTAATTATTTCCCCAATTAACCTAAATGACCCCTTCCTAAACCCCTAATTTCCCCTCCTCACTCTACCGTCACTCACCCCTTTCTCTCTCGAATTATCTCAGACCCTAACCCTAATTTCCCCCTTGCCGTCACTTATCTGCCGTCGAACATGGTGGATTCTCACCATCCTCAAGCCTCTAATGGCTCTCCTACGCGGGGATTTGCTGTCTCTGAGGTCCTCAAGGGACTAAGGACAGTCCACTTATGACTTTGATCCCGTCCTGGCCTGTCTCAGGCCTTCATGGCTCGATCTCCAGTAAGATCTTCCTATTTTGTTTTTGCCTAAACCTATGGGTTTCTAAGCCGTTATCTTCATCTCTGGGTTATTTCCTCAAAACCCTAATTTTGTCTCTTAAACTTCTCAGATCTGTACAGATCTGAGACGAGCCAAACTTATTTCACGTGTTTTCTTATGAAAAGCTTCTGATTTTCAAACGATGTTTCATTTTCCTAAACTAGGGTTTCTTGAAAATCTTTTCTTCAAAATGTTTTTTGATTTTAGGTGTTTAATCCTGTTCTTATGTGTTTTCGACTGCTTTTGTTAATCTTTTTCTTAACCCTAACTAGTTACGCTAAAACACCCAATTTTCTGACACTATATTTGGATTCTGCACTTGTCCATGTTATTTTCTACTTGCGTATGTTCTGTGCTTTGGTTCACATGATTACTTCATCGTTTAATTAGAATATTTTGTGATTTTACCCTAATATGCCTCTATTAGGGTTTTAGATTCGATCCTTTTGTTTATTCTCAACTTATTTGCTTATTCATGAAAATCTATGTTATTTTGTATCCTTAAAATCAGTATTATTTCGGTTCTTTGATTCCCTGATTTGCTATGGTAATACCTATATACTTTAATTACTTCTTGCCTTGTTTGTAACTAACTGTGATATTTGCTGATTCTTACTACGTGTTTCCTTAATTGAGATCTTATGTATTTACCCCTAAATACCTACTCCATACCTAAGTAATTTGATTTCTTTCTATAATAATCTGCCCTGTTCTTTAACGTTAACTGGTTACCCGTAATTGGAGGAATACCTTACTGATTTTATGCTTGATTGATTTTGTGATTCTCCCCAACTACAGAACAATTGATTTTTACTTTATTTGGCTAGCTCTCAACTGCTATATATACTCTCCTCTACTCTCACTACACACACGAACACTATTTCAATAACTCTCTCCTATACTTAAAAGTTCTCTGCTCCTTCTTGTTACTTGCTACTTCTACTGAACTAGCCGGCTGTAAGCCAAGGCTAGTTATTGCACTATACCTTCTCTACACTTTGTGTTTGCTCTCCTTAACTGGTATGTTCTGATTCAATTTCAAGTCCAAAACTCTATGTGTTACTGCTTTAGTTCATTGATTTCAGGTCTTGTTCCTGCCTACTATTTGGTTCTTAATGTGTAATTTGTATGTTTAAATCATTATTTCACCTAGTATGTCTAAACTATACTGCTTAATCACTAGCATGTATGAATTGTTTCCAGTTTAACTTATAGCTAGCATGTCTAAGGATCTGCTTGTTGCTTTCTCTAGCAGGCCTCAACCTGATTCTGTTCCATGTTTGATTGTTTGCCTAATTTGTTTACTAAGGTTCTGGTCTGCTTGCTAAGTTGTCTAAGATTTCTAAGAAACTATGGTTCTATGCCTCATCTGTCTAGTGTACTATGATCCCACATGTCTGTTCTGTAATCCATGCCCTATGTCTATACTATTAGCTGTATGATTAATTCCTTAATCCTATAGAACTCTAGAAAAACTTTTGTGCTCCTGTTGTTATGTGATATGTTCTGTGTGTCCCCAATTCCCATAGTCCTCGAGTGAAATCTGTGGTTGAATGATGCTGAACCTGTTTGCTGATTTCTCATAAGTGTTCACACTGTTTTTCAAAAGCTGTTTTGCTATTAATCAGTTCATAATTTCAGAAAACTTATTTACTTCTTGAATCAATGCAATATTGTTTCCTTGTCAAAACATTTTCAAAACAATGTCAAACACTCTCACTTTATTCTTAAGTCCCTAGGTTCTGCCCCTCCAGGGTGTGTACTGCCTTGGGATGCTTTTGGGATTCCTTTGAACTCTGGCACAGTAGGGATGTCCCTTCTACACTGCGCTTACTCAATCCCTGTTATGAAAAGTCTAGGTGTGAGTACTGCCCGGGATCCTTGAGGTCCTTAGGGAACTCTGACACACCCGGACATGAAATTAACTATGAAATTCTTGGCATTTTGAGACTACTGAGGCCTGGTATTCTTAGGTTGTATTTGGGCCTCCTTCAGGCTCCCTATAGTTTAATTTCCTTTTCATTTATTAAATTCATTCAACCCTTGGGCAGTAATAATTATTTGCACACAAATATTGGGGTGGCTAGTGAAAATGAGAGGGTAGCCGTACGGTACTGTTGATATTATTGGGTAGAAAGCATGCTGTAGGTCTTATATTCTGTGAATTTGCATCAGAAACCATGCCTTAGGATGAATGTGTTCATTTGCATCCAAAATCATGCTCAATAGGTATTAGATATCCTGCTCTTAGGGCTTCACGTTTATTGTTTCAGCATATCACATCATTAATCCATGCTTTAATGTTGCATAAGTATTCTCACTTAGAAATCCTGCTATTAGGTTAACGAATAACCTTAACGAAAAAGCATTTGTCACTCCTGTGTGCACTTAAATACCAGGTTCTAAGGGATTCTATTTGCATTCGTTTGGAACACGCCTAGCCTAATTACAATAAGTCGATGATCCATGAAAAGGCATAAAAACAGTCTCACATATAGGTGCGTGTTTTCTGAATACAACTGGCATCAATCTTGTCATTTTCAAACCTGTGTCACTTAGAACAACATGTTTGTAGATTAAATAACTTCAAAACTATTTAAAATAACTTGTAATTGTTATTATGCACAGTCCCACTCCTAGGAAAGCCTTAGGTAATCAATCCCTGTATAAACTAAAAAACTGCGCGTTCTGATTGTTTATTGCTAAGCTTCACAGGTCTTAAAATAGCAGGCAAACTATTAGGACCCTGCCACTGAGTTTTGAACAAGTGTTGCCTTCTGTGTATTAATGTTCACCTAGACCTCTTGTTCTACGATTTCCTTAAAAACTGCCTGTATTTATAATTTGAGACGTGCTGTTTATTTGCTCTCTACTTGTGGAGGTAAACATGAGCCTTCTAACTGCCTCTTTCTTTTATACTTGCTGGTCCTACTTGTTATTTCACTTTCGCCTAGATTTTTCCCTTTTAAAACCTTAGGGGGTTGTCTAGAACTCCCCAGATTTAGAGGTCCTAAACTCCTCCGGGACCACAAGGAAGGGACGGGTAACAACACGCTTAGAGCTCGTTAAATAAAAACTCGCTTAATAACCGTTAAGGGGTGGGATAATGGGTAGAAAAGAATATGCTGACATGTGCGCTAATGCAACGTGTAGACCCTCATTGAGGAGTGATTATCGGGCATTGCATAGATGTGATCCTATAGGATAAACAACTTAGGACCTCCCTTATCCTTTTACATTTGTGTGCTTAGACTATGAATCTGTTAAAACCTTTATTCACATATGTGTGCTTAGACTGCTAATCTGTCAAACCCTTATTTGTTTACGTATGTGTGCTTAGATTGTCTATTTGCTACTTAATTAATTCACAAAGTAAGTTTGGCCGGGGCCCACAGTTGTGGACTTCGAGGGGTGCCTAACACCTTCCCCTTGAAGTAATTTCAAGCCCTTACCCAATCTCTGGTTATACTATTAGTGTTAGAAATGACCCGTAGTAGGTGCCCTAATGCGCCTTAATTCGTTAGGTGGCGACTCTTCAAATTCCTTATCCCAAAAGGAAACGAGTTGTCCCAATAATGTCAAAATCCTTGACTGAATCGAAAGAAGAGGAAAAAGGGAGCACGACAGCATGGCGACTCTGCTGGGGAATATCTTTGGCTTTTACCATTACAAATTGCTTTGTGAATTTGCCTACATGTACCTTACTTGGTTAATACTTGAACCCTTTCCCTTTCCCCTTTATGTGCAATTAATTTTTCCAAGTATTTATTTTCCAAAATGAAACTAATATGTTTCTTTGTTTTCTTCTGTAACCACTTTTCAATTATAATTGTTGTATTTATCGCTTTCATAATGTGCAAATACATGACAATATGCTGTTTATTGCTTATTTATTGCTGCATAATCATGCTCAACATCATACTCCACTCGTGCCTATACAAATCCGATAGAAACACTTGATGAGTGGTTGCTTTCTTCCTATTTATATCACCCCCTAAATTCGAAAAGGCTTATTTGCAGTAAAACCAGTCGATCAGCAGTGCAGTCGATGGTTCCGTGCCTTTCCCCCTCGAGTTTTCCGCTCGAGGGTACTGGTCTAGACCTCCATATAAACCTTACTCTTGTTATGTTGTGCATGCATCATGGTCAAACCTAGCCGGATTAATGTGTAGTCCGCACACTAATCCTTTAAGATAGCCTGATCCAAAAATTCACCGAGGTTTTCATAATTCCAACGGATACGATCAAGTTCTGTGCATTTATTTGGAGAACTAAATGCCTGTATACTAATCATAAGTGTATAAATAGTCAAGTCTGGTGGGGGAAAGGGCCTAACCATTTTTGTCTTGCAGAAAATGAGGCACGAGGTCCCCAGATTCGGTATGGTCAGAAATATCCCACCAATTCTCCTAGACTGGTGGGAAGACCTTTCCTCCAGTGATAAGAAACACGTGAAGAAGTATCTGGGCAATTTACCGTCTCTTTTGGACATCCAGCCAAACAATATGTTGATTGAGTCCGCTACTTTGTTTTGGGACAGTGAAAGAGTTGTATTCCACTTTGGGAATATTGAAATGGCACCGCTCCTAGAAGAAATAGGAGGACTTGCTGGGTTAGCTTGGGAAAGTCCTGGGTTGTTGGTGCCTGAGAACCGCACGGGCAAAGGTTTTATGAAAATGATGGGGTTGAAGAAGAATGCTGAACTGGAGTGTTTGAAACAATCCTACATACCCTTTGAGTACTTATATGAAAGATATGGTCACAACAAATCATACCGTACCTATCATGACGAGTTTTCCATCACGTCTCTGGGTCACATTCACCGCAGGGTATTCGTGTTCATTGTGTGTTTTCTGGGTAATCTGGGTTTCCATCACCAGGTTAGCCATGGTAACTAGGGCCTTGATGGAAGGGATCGATGGGCAAACATTCAGTATTGTCCCTATGATCCTAGCTGATATTTACCGAGCCTTGGAGCGTTGTCAAAGAGGGGTGAAACACTTCGAGGGTTGTAACTTACTGCTGCAGTTGTGGCTCTTAGAACATCATCAATAGGGTCAAGGATTGCCAGAACGCTGAGGGGAATGAAGGAGGACACCTGGCTAGAGCATACCTGCTGCTGGGACTGCACGAGCTTGGAAATTTGTTCGATGGAATCAAGAATATCGAATCTGGGGAAGGTCCTTCTGGGACAAAATAGGCTAGATTTACCATTTTTCTTCCATAAATGTGATAAGGCCAAGTGCCATTAGTGACTTATTTCCTATTTTAGTATCGGTTTGGATTTCGTCTATTTACATTAATGAAATGAGGCATTTTGGCATCTAAGTTCTCCAAATCAACTTGTCGCTAGGCCTACCTCGGGCGCAACGAGGCTCCCAAATTTAGGACGCGTGTTTACAAATTCTGCAATATGTGATTAAATACTGCAAATATTTTCTCATGATCCTCACTGACTTAGCTACCTTTTGTTTCATTTTATTTTCTTCTGATTATTCCCCTTCCCCTAAGGTTGGTTCGTGCATTCTGGCATCATCAGCATACCATACAAGATCCAGGGGCCCTCCACCTTCTCCTCCTCCTAGTCCACCTAAAGGCAAAGGCAATGGAAAAATGGAAGACTTGAATAACATTAGAAAAGAGAACACAACACCAGTTGAACATACAAAAGCTTCTGACTGTCAGGGTACTCAGGTCCAAAATGTTTCTATGTCGCAACTTGAACAAAGGCTATTGAAACTTCAATGAGAACTTGAACATGTTCGGAACCTAGCGAACTTGTCCTTCTCACTTAGTGTTCCGGATGTCAGCCACCCGAACACTCAAAACCCCGCACAACCTCAGAATACACCCAACAAACAAAAGCCTCTTGCAACTCACCACTATACAACTCCACCGAAAAATCAAACCATCCCACCACAATACCAACAAAACACTTGCCACACTCCGAGAAACACCCCACTGATCATTCCTGAACCACAAAATTCCACACACGATCACCTCTATGCTCAGGCATCAGGCCACCAGAATAACCCCATATACGTGGAGACTCTACCTCACTCCACCCAGCCCATCTCTTACACACCGGAATACAGTGATAAGGATATACTTATCAAAAACTTAGCCGAAGAACTCAAGAAATTGACTAGCCGAGTTCAAGGCGTGGAAGGAGGTAAGGGGATCGAAGGATTGAATTATGAAGATCTCTGTATACAACCTGTTGTAGAACTACCGGAGGGTTACAAACCTCCCAAGTTCGAGATGTTCGACGGTACTGGTGTCCATCTAAGGACCTATTGTGACAAATTGGTTAGAGTTGGAAGAGAGAGAAGATTCGAATGAAATTGTTCATGAGGAGCCTTACAGGGGATGCTTTGTCTTGGTACATCAACCACAATCCTAAGAAGTGGTCTAATTGGGTGAGTATGGCCTCGTATTTCATGGACCGATTCAGGTTCAATACGGAAAATGCACCAGACGTATTTTACATCCAGAATCTCAAGAAGAAGCCCACTGAAACCTTTCACGAGTATGCCACTCGTTGGTGGTCAGAAGCAGCCAAAGTCAGGCCTGCACTGGACAAGGATCAAATCAACAAATTCTTCGTCAGGGCACAAGACCCGCAATATTATGAGAGACTGATGGTGATTGAAAATCACAAATTCTCCGACATCATCAAGCTGGGTGAAAGAATTGAAGAGGGTATTAAGAGCGGAATGGTCACTAATTTTGAGGCACTGCAAGCCACCAACAAAGCACTGCAATCTGGTGGTATATCCAAGAAGAAAGACGTAGGAGCAGTAATGGTTGCATAGGAACCCAAATCTCCACTAACATATCGAACCTCTCCACTTAAATACTAAGCACCCCCACATACATATCAGCCAGTACCTCCACGTACATATCAACCATCCCCTCCACCTACTTATCAACCCACATCTCCCAGATATTTCCAACCATCCACTATCTATCACACCTACAACTCCCAACCGTCTCACTTCCAGTCACCTCCAGCTCGCCAAAACGTCCCCAGACCTCGACCTAACTTTGATCGCATGCCACCCAAACAATATAACGCCATTGCTGAGCCCATTGACCAGCTATGTGAAAGGTAAAAGCTACTGGTTATATCACTCCCATTCCTACTGTAGCCACAGAGAATCCATCCCAATGGGTCAATCCAAACAAAACCTGGGCATACCATTCCGGCATGAAGGGACATACCATCGATAAATGCCGCTTGTTGAAGGACAAAATCCAGGCTTTGATCGACAACAAAATCATCAAGGTAAGAGAGACTACTCCCAATGTCCGCAATAACCCCCTCCCAGACCACAGGGGTAGATGCGTCAATGTGATCGAAATAGATGAAGAATGGGACCCAGAGGGGTCAATAGGGTTGATCAAAGAAGGTGATGATCCCAAGAAGCCATCAATTACACTTAATCCCATTATAGTACAGATACAGCCGTCAGGAGAGGCTGAGGCAACCACATCAGTCCCGTTCGAGTTCGAAGTAGAACCCCCTGCAGACAGTCCTGTGCGATTTGAGGTTGAAGTAGTGCCACCTGCCACGACACCTATTCCATTTGAAGTAAGGGTAGCCACACCAATTACAGTAACAATGTCAACCACGCCGCCTTTCAACACTAATGTTGTACCTTGGGATTACGTAGCTGGAGCTAGAAGGAAAAGAAAGGTTAAGATAGAAGAAGCTGATGCTGCACAGGGGATGACGAGGACAAGCAGGGTCTATACACCTGAGCACTTGGGAGAGTCTAGAAAATAGGATTCCAACATACCGCACATCATTGAAACACGTGTCATTATCTATGGAGGAAGATGCAAGACAAGGAATACTCATTCATAGATCAACTGAACGAAACTCCAACCCAGATATCCATCTTATCATTGCTGCAGAACTTGGAAGCACACAAGAATGCTCTGAAGAAAGTGTAAAATGAAGCTTATGTGCCTAATAACATCACTAGTGGAGAAATGACCAACATGGTAGGGCGGGTATTAGAAATCCACAAGATTACCTTCCACAAGGACGAATTTCCACCTGAAGGTTTGAGTCACAACATGGCACTACACATTACCATGCAATGTGAAGATTATTTCATTACCAGGGTTCTGATTGATGGAGGGTCCATCCTTAACATTTGCCCGTTAACAACACTGAAGAGGTTGGGAAAGGGATTGTACGAAATACGAGAGGGATCCATGAATGTGAAGGATTTCGACGGGTCTCAGAGAGCCACCATTGGACAAATCAGTTTACGTATGCAAATAGGACCTACGTGGTTTGAGGTTGAATTTTAGATGTTGGATATATTCGCGTCCTATAATCTGTTATTAAGACGACCATGGATACATGCCGCCGGATCTATGGCATCAACTTTGCATCAGGCGGTAAAATTTGAGTGGTACCATCATGAGGTAATTATCCATGGAGATGGGAGCAACCCCATATACAACCGCCAGACTATCCCGGCAGTTGAGGGTAGAAGAAGGCTTGGTGGAGAAACTTACCACCACATAGAGCGGGTCAATTCAATAGACAAGGATAAGTGGTGGAGTATTAAGATTGAAAGCATAATGAATTGGAGCGGATACGAACCTGACAAGGGTCTCGATAAGAATCTTCAAGGCATTTCCAAGCCGATACAGCTGAAGCTCCACGACACTACCTTTGGCCTGGGCTATCAGTACACTTGGCATGAGTACGATGACTGGTCGCCACCATGGCGCGGTCCTTACTATCCATTAGATTAGCCCATACCGCACTTGGAACATACTTTCTAACAAGCCGACATCATATGGGGATCAGAAGAGGAGGAAGCATTAGCAGCCTTAAAGAACGTATTCTTGGAGGACGAGGATATGGACTGTTGTGTCGTTGTTGAGGAGGAGGAGGAAGGCCCTACCATCCAAGATGTGAGAAAGGGATCATTCCTCAGAAACTGGACTACCAGACCATTAATGGCACGACAAGTCTCGGGCATTACTATTTCCTGTCTTGATGAACCAATGAATGTGACATGCAATGAGACAACGCAACAAAATGAGAGTGATTCAGAAGGGGAAGATGTCATACCTGAAGAAATTGTCAGAGAAGTAGAGGACTTTGAGAACAAGCCTAAGTCCAACCTGAGCGAAACTGAGATAATCAACCTGGGAGATTCAGAGACGGTTAAAGAAACTCGCATCATCATTCGCTTGTCGCTGTCAGAAAAAGAAGAGTACACACAATTTCTGAAGGAATATGAAGACATATTTGCATGGTCGTACGATGATATGATCGGACTAAGTACATCTATCGTGACTCACAAGTTGCCCACCAATCCAATGTGCCCACCAGTGAAGCAGAAGCTCCGAAAGTTCAAGCCTGATATGAGTCTGAAAATCAAGGAGGAAGTCACTAAACAAATCAACGCCAAAGTCCTTAAGGTGGTTGAATATCCAATATGGTTAGCCAACATCGTTCCAGTACCAAAGAAGGATGGAAAAGTCAGGGTTTGTGTCAATTACCGGGATTTTAACCGAGCCAGTCCAAAGGATGATTTCCCTCTTCCAAACATACACATCCTAATTGACAATTGTGCCAAACATGAACTCCAGTCATTTGTGGATTGTTTCGCCGGTTATCATCAGATCTGGATGGACGAAGAGGATGCTGAGAAAACGGCTTTCATTACACCATGGGGAGTATACTGTTACAAGATGATGCCATTCGGCTTAAAGAATGCTGGGGCCACTTATATGAGGGCTATGACTATTATTTTCCATTACATGATACATAAGTAGATCGAGGTGTATGTGGACGACGTCAACATCAAGTCCAAGAAATCCACAAATCATATAGCAGATTTGAGGAAATTCTTCGACAGATTGCGGAAATACAACTTGAAATTAAACCCTGCAAAATGTGCATTGGGGGTTCCTGCCGGAAACTTTGCTTGGGTTCATCGTCAGCCGCCGAGGAATAGAACTGGATCCATCAAAAGTCAAGGCCATCCAGGAGTTGCCACCACTGAGAAATAAGAAGGGCGTAATGAGTTTTCTGGGACGACTAAATTACATCAGCCGGTTCATAGCCCAGTCCACAGTCATATGTGAACCAATCTTCAAGATGTTAAAGAAAGATGCTGCAACCAAATGGACCGAGGATTGTCAAAAGGCCTTCGACAGAATCAAGGAGTACCTATCAATGCCACCAATCTTGGTCCCGCCAGAGCTAGGTAGACCCTTATTACTCTACCTTGCAGTACTAGATAGAGCTTTCGGCTGCGTACTGGGGCAGCACAACGAGACAGGAAGAAAGGAACATGCTATCTATTATCTGAGTAAGAAGTTCACTCCATACGAGGCACGGTATTCTCTACTGGATTGTACCTGTTGCGCTCTAACCTGGGTTGCCTAGAAGCTAAGGCAGTATTTCTGTGCCTACACAACATACCTCATATCAAGGATGGATCCCTTGAAGTATATCTTTCAGAAGCCCATGCCTACTGGCAAGCTGGCTAAGTGGAAAATCTTGCTGAGTGAGTTCAATATTGTTTATGTGACTCAGAAGACAGTGAAGGGACAAGTACTGGAAGATCATCTTGCTGAAAATCCTGTGGGAGGGGAATACGAACCCCTAAAAACGTATTTTCCCAATGAAGAGGTACTGTTCATAGGAGAAGACATTCCTAAATCCTATGACGGTTGGAGGATGTTCTTTGACGGAGCAGAAAATTTTAAAGGAGTCGGCGTTGGAGCGGTCCTAGTATCAGAAATTGGCCAACATTATCCGGTATCTGCTAAACTCAGATTTCCCTGCACCAACAACATGGCATAGTATGAATCCTGCATCCTAGGGCTCAACATGGCTATCGACATGAACATTCAGGAGTTGATGGTTATCGGTGATTCAGACTTGCTTATACACCAGGTACAAGGAGAATGGGCTACCAAGAATTCCAAAATATTACCATAGCTGCACCATGTGCAGGAATTGAGAAAGAGGTTCACAAAGATAGAATTTCGGCACGTCCCCGGAATTCAGAATGAGTTTGCCGATGCACTGGCCACTTTGTCATCCATGATAGAACATCTAGACAAGAACTTCATCGATCCTATCCCAGTAAAGATCCATAGCCAGCCGACATATTGTTCCCATGTTGAAGAAGAAGCAGTCAGGAAACCTTGGTTCCACGACATTAAGGAATATTTGACAAAGGGAGAATACCCGGAGCATGCAAATCATACCCAGAAACGTACGCTTCAGAGGTTATCCACTAGTTTCTTTCACAGCGGAGGAACCATGTACAGGAGAACTCCTGATTTGGGATTACTGAGATGTGTCGATGCAAAGGAAGCTTCTAAACGACTTAAAGAAATACACGCTGGGACTTGCGGCCCACATATGAATGGTTTTGTCTTGGCCAAGAAGATACTCAGAGCCGATTATTTATGGATGACCACAGAAACAGACTGCATCCAGTATGTTCGGAAATGCTACCAATGTCAGATACACACATATATGATAAAGGTACCCCCAAACGAGCTCAATGCAACAAGCTCACCTTGGCCATTCGCCGCCTGGGGAATGGACGGCATCGGTCCGATTGAGCCTGCCGCCTCAAATGGACACATGTTCATCTTGGTATCTATTGATTACTCCACCAAATGGGTGGATGCAGCATCTTACAAAGCAGTGACTAAGAAAGTCGTTGTAGACTTTTTCCGCGACCGGATTGTTTGTCGATTTTGAGTTCCAGAATAACTCATCACCGATAATGCCTTCAATCTCAATAGTGACCTGATGAAGGCCATGTGCGAGACCTTCAAAATCAAGCACAATGTGTGCACTGCCGAAGGTCGAATGACACAAACCATACATGCATTTATTATGTTGTCGAGGCGAACGACCCGCTCTTATGAGAATATGAAGCTTCAACGGGTCCATGACTCCACTCACAAAAATACGTGCGAGTTTTGAAATGTAAAGAAGCTTTTCAATGTGAACGCACAATGCATGAGAATATTGAAAGGGAAAACACAATTACTTTGCTGCTAATCAAGTCGCTCATCAAATCTTTACAATAGCGAGTCTATCACTCTACGCAAGCGTAGTTTCAGGTCTCAATGCGAAATAAGGGAATTATACATGCTAGGATAACATATATAATACAAATAAAGCATGGTGTGAACCTAAGTCTACCCGAATATAATCTGGATCTCTAGCATACACACGGACACTCGCCACCTAATACGTGCGCATATCGCACAACATGTAGCATACTAGAAGAACAACACCCACGGGGTAAATTCCCCTCACATGGTTAGACAAGAGACTTACCTTGCTCCGAAGTTCCATAACCGAATCCAACGCCTCTCTAGATCCTCAACCAATGACCATCGGTCCCAAACTAGCATACACACGAACACTCGTCACCTTATATATGCGCAGCCCCCACAACATGTAGCATACAACAAGAACAACACCTACGAGAAAATTCCGCCTCACAGGGTTAGACATGAGACTTACCTCGCTCCGAAGTTCCATAACCAGCTCCAACACCTCTCAAGCTCCTCAACCAATGCCCATAAGTCCCAGACTAGTCAAATAATGTGCGAATCAATAAAAATTATACTCCAATGCTTATAATTAATCAATTCATAACATTTCATAACTTTGTTGGAAAAGTTAATAAAGTCAACTCTCGGGCCCACGTGTCTAGATTCCAAAAGTTCTTGAAGAAAATCATTACCCCTAACATTACGAACTCAAATACATATTTTACTCCTAACTTCACCTCCAAATCGTGCTCCAAATCTGAAATACCAAGTTCTAGGTTTTTCTCTTGAAATCCCAAATCTCACAATTTTCCATGTATTTACTAGCCCAAATTCGTATATTTAACTCACAACTTGTACAAATTACTTAACTCATGATAGATGGTGAAAATGGCGCTCCACAATCACTGCAAGACCGGCTCCCATGGAAGAAATTAAATGAAAATGAGCCAAACCCACGTACTTAAATAGGTCATTTTCCCAACGATCATGCACATGCGGACGAATTTTCGCGCCTGTGAGCTCGCCTTTGAGAGAAAAATCTCGCTCTTGCGGAAGTTCATTGCCAGCAGCCCATAGCATCAACAGAAATTCTTCCGCTCCTGCGCAATCGCAGGAGCGACACTGGCACCCGCGATAGTGGTGTTGCTTTTGCGCATGCGCATGTGCATTGCTCCTCCTCGCTTCAGCGACCACACGCCCAACTCGCCCAAGTCGCTTCTGCGAGCTTCATCTCTCTTATGCGACCAATGTTTCATAGAAATGGTTGCACCTGCAAAACAAAAATTCCAGCAACTTCAACAAGGATCAAATCGATGCGAACCCGTTCCGAAACTCACCCAAGCCACTTGGGGCCTTAACAAAATATACCAACACGTCCAAAAATACGATAGAACTTAGTCGAAGCCTAATATCACGCCAAACAACATCAAATATATGAATTGACGATCGAAACCTTTCTTTAAACTTCAAACATTAAAACTTCGTCGAACGCATCCGAATTACACTTAAACATTCTGGAATGACGCTAAATTTTATGTGCAAGTCACAAATCACGATACAAACTTATTCCAAAGCTCTGAACCCCAACAAAAATTGATATCACCAAAGTCCACCTTAAACCAAACTTAGGAAATTCTAAAACCTTCAAAATGCCGTCTTTCAACAATAAGCGCGGAAATGCTCCCGGGTGACCCGATACTTGATACGAACATACACCCCAGTCCAAAATCATCGTACGAACCTATTGGAACCTTCAAATATCGATTCCTAGGTAGTTTACTCAAAATTCAAACCTTATTCAATTCTTCCAACTTAAAGCTTACAAAATTAGAATTTTCCATCCGAATCAACTCCGAATTTCCCAAAATTCAATTCCGATTACGCGTACAAGTCATAATACATGAAGTGAAACAAATCATGGCCTCAAACTGCAGAACAACACGCTAGAGCTCAAAATCACCAGTCGGGTCGTTACATTCTCCCCCACTTAACATACGTTCGTCCTCAAACATGCCAAGAATTGTTTCGGAGTTGTCCAAAATTACTTTTTTACACCTCGTGCACCTACTCGTACCAATACAACCGATGTGAGCACATTTGCTCGGGCCATACTGAATATCCTCCCTGTAACCTTAGATGACAAGCCTTAGAACCATATTCCAACATTTGGAATTCTCCACGAGAGCCGATTCTAACATACGAACACTGCATCAATCCTTACACACTGTACCAAAACCTGATCATGAACCTATGTTGAAATCACACCATGAACCACATAAATCGTCTGCCCATAATAACATCCTTCGACCACATGAGCTAAACTTTCACGAATCTGATGCCTGCAATACACCTCATAACACATATAAGCCATGTTCCAACTCTCGCAATGCTGCCACGAAAAAAAAGATGCATAGAAACTCATAACTACCTATTTAATCAATAACTCGCGGAGTTCCTCCGCTCCACAAGAACCATTACCTCATTATGAACTGAATAACACCAATTTTCCCTTTAATATACCGTACATAACTCCGATCGCACCGATTTCAGGTACAATAACTTCGTCTCATTCAGTACAAATTGCTCCGTTAATAAGCCATCTCAACCACTAACCATGATCTCATATGACTCCATCAATGTAACAACAAGCTACAACCTGAATACGACACATAAGGGAGAACAAACTATGGGAAAAGAACTACTCGGCCTCCATAACGAATAAAATGGCTGAAACGATGCTCTGAACCTTTCTAAGAGAATGATAAACATATACACAAAAAAAAGTATAGAAACCGTACTCAACATCTCACTGTTGCGGTAGGCAACCCGATCCACACATAATACCGTTGCGGTGTGCTACCCGATCCAAACAACATACCGGTGGAGGAGTGCCACCCGATCCAAACAACATACCGGTGGCGGCGTGCCACCCGATCTACTCATAACAATCAAAGGAAATATTCATCAAGCTATTCTCATACCTACGGAATGCCCAAATATAGACAACAAGTACGCCAAGTGCATAATAAAACCCTGGGGAGATGGGTAGTGCCATACACTACAAAACCGCATGACTAAGGTGCAATAAATGACCTGCATCTCGAGAGCCATCTTGCTCATATAACACCACAAACTACACGAGATCACAACACATGTGCAAATAATAGAGCCGCCTCACAACCCACCTGGCACAATAGAGTATTACATAGAATAGTTGACGACGGGAATAACACCCAACACTCGAGGACTCCTCCATATGCAGTACAATGCTGAATCAACGTATCCGATCTAATGTAAATCTACTAACATACCTCAAGTCGATTCTGCCTATCCCATACTTGCCTAATAACCTTCCAAGGATCCATAAAAACCCTATTCATAACACATACGAGCATCCGTCCAATCCGGAACAAACTCCCACAGTCTACAACCAAAGAAATAGAGTGCCTTTCGGGCATAAACTCTCACACTAGCGATAGTACCAAAATATCCATACTTGGTTTCAATCCTTAACAATCAAGTGACTAAAATGTCACATTTATACAAATCCCACGACCTTCCGAACCAGGTAGCAAAGTCTGCACCTCCATACCATCAATTGTACTAATTTTGTAAAGAAAATCAAGAATCTGCAAATCAATACACAAAGCCTCTTACACAGGACACCATTCTTAGGTGACACTAATGAAAATTCCAGCTCACTCTGAACCTCTGAAGTCTTCCCCCGCTCCTCCGAGCTCGTGACATTCTTGTCTACATCCAACCTCGACCTTGGTCCTCAACTTCCAAATTTCCATACCGCTCACTGCACCTATCATGCCTCTACATAAGAATACAAGAGTTCGTCATAACCCCTAAACTACTAGTAGAATCAACACTGGCTAGGAACCTTTCACTTAGCTTATTTCAGAAGAACCATTGCAACATGCAACTGAATTCCCATAACCGCATAAAATACAAACCTCAAATCGTGGTCTAAACTACCATAACTCTTTCGGGATCCATTTACACATAACAAGGCCATTTGAATCAAATGCCTCCCAAATAAATCAAATTATGGTGGCTGTTGAGCCCGCGAATACAACCACAAACCACATGCGGAACTTAATACGCCGAAGGAACTGATCATTGCCAATATCATGCTGATTCAAACCATTACTAACCGACCCTACTTCTTCCAATTTACTCTTGACATGCCTTAGAAATAATAATAGCTCCATTAAAAAACATACGAAACTCAACAACACTCATCCCGAGTGACTCAATTCACGAGACCACGTCATCTCAATACCCATGAACCATCTCATACCCTCCCCACTCGCACAATAGAATCTCCAACTAGTACACCCATTCTGATAGACCTTCCATGAGTCCGAAATGTTTCTCCTATTCCTCCAATACCCATGAACCATCTCATACCTTCCTCACGCGCACAATAGCATCTCTAACTGGTACACCCATTCTGAAAGACCTTCCGCGAATTCGAAATAGTTTCTCCCATTCCTCCAATATTACCCCGCTGACCCAAGGATAACATAGGAAATTTCCCAAGGATTCTTCACACTCTGCTACAAAATCCTGGTCTTCAGCCACACAACAAACCCAAAATCCTTAGACACAGCGCTTACATCCTCGAACCTACCAGAACTACTATAAAGAGTCACCCACTCTAATATGGTACCGAATATAATCAAACTACACCACTTTGCTAGCACATGAATATCTTTAAACAAGAAACTAGATGAATTCCTTTCCTTGTACAACACAACCACAAAAAGCATAAACTCCGAGTATTTCTAAAACTTGCACCTAAATCGATAAGACGAAATATATCATATATTCATCAAGTTCTTTTCTTGAATTACCCCTGATGTTTTCTTTTCTTAGTAATAAATAATCCGCAAATGCACCGATGACCAAAGACCGCACAAGCAGACAACCACGCGAAACCAATCGTAGAAGGCGGGCTCCCCCAATTAGCTTTAAGCTACCATCACATAAATTTAGAATCCTTGTGGATTCTTCCTTCTCAATTACTATGATCTCGCACCGTCAACCCACCAAATTTCTCATGGTCTCTTGTTAGACTTTTCATGAATATTCTGAATTATCATCTACAATCGCATGTTCGACCTTCTACCGGGTAATAAGTAGAACTCTTCGTAGAAACTTCATCAAAATCACGAAAACGCTAACCTGCTCACAAGATATAACCCACATGTGGAATTCCTTGCCGACATCTTCCAACAATGCTGCACTAGGTACAACTACCACAAAATCAATAAACCGTCATGAGCCCATGCTCGTCCACCAGCTGTACAAGTCTGTTCATTCTTTATTGACATCAACTGAAAGTCTGGCAATACATTCCAAACTCGAAGTCATGATTCATCCAAAAATGATAATCAAGTTTTCACACCCCTCTCTACATCAAGCAAACTCTTTTCAGTCGTATTAAACCTTCCTCAGTATAGTAGCCACCATCCCAAATGGATTTTATAGACTTAGTCATTTTCTACCATGATTCCCAAATCTCTCTAACCTTTTCTTAAGGCATGTGAATACCCTACTACATAATCCATATTCTACTCTGCCACTCACACTTTGGTTAAACCATATCCTTTAATCAACTTCTCGACCTCTAGTTTTCATATTTGACCTGCTAGCAATTCAATCACCGCGAGACACATCCCACCATGTCCTTCGTCCTCTTTTGTTGCCAAAATTCTACCTCAAATCGTAATCCACATGTAGAATCCGAAGGATAAATTGCCACCAACTCTATGTCTCCCCAAAGATCATCTTTCTCGAGACATCAATATTAGAACCACCAATTAGGTTCTAAAACCGCTACACAAGGCCATCTCTGACAACCACTTCTCATGCGATATTTCACCACACCCTACCCTGAAGGAAAATCAAAGGAGACCACAATACCGACAAGCCTTAATGCGTTTAAACACGGACAACGACACCACATCACAAATGAGAATTCCACTACACTCAAAAATATCAAGTCTCGTTACTGCATCAGCCAAAGCCTAAACATCCATAGTCCAATTGCCTTTCCTCGACTAGAATTAAATGTTAAACCTCTAAGACATGAACCGAGTAGTCCTCCTTTTGAGTCATTCATTGCCGCGACACAAAAGTAAGCACCTTACCATTTAGACCAACACTGCGCGATAACCATTCATGAACATCATAATGCACCATGCATAGCCGCGAACCCGTAGCAAAATTAACATTGGCGCTGAAATAACATAACATCCCTCCATGAGGCAACGACTATAGCCCAATCAAATACGTAGGGAGAAACATCCTGCACCACATATGTAGTACTATTATAACTCCTCGATGCCCAATTGATAACAAGCACTCCACACCGTATAAGAATGAATAAAAGGGAAACGAAGGCATGATCCTCAATGGAACCGAATCGCACGATGAGGAATCAAAATGGGAAGTGCTCCTAACATCCCTGTAGCCCCTTGAAGATAAGTACAGACGTCTCCGTACCGATCTGCAAGACTCTACTATACTTGCTCATGACTTGTGAGACCTAAGTGAACCTAACGATGTGATACAAAGTTTACACGACCCAAAATTACCTAAAGGTTGTGATGGTGCCCAACGTCTCCATTAGGTAAGCCAACGGTGAATCATCAACTTAATTACTCATTTTAAAAATTTTGAAATCATATATCCCATTAAATAAATAAAATAAACATTGAGTACTCGTAGGAGACCACGATCTCTGTTTATAAATTTCTGTATAAAGTATAAATTAAAAGGTAAAATGATATTAATTACGTGAACTACAATAATGATCATCCAATAGGAACCCCTAATACCTTGTGTCACAAGTGGATGCGCATCTACCGAGAAATATAATAAAATACAACATATGTCTTGAATACAAGTTAGACATGGGAATGTAAATAACTCTAACGGAGACTCTATATGATGCAGATCGTAACATGGAACGCAGCTCACCATAAAGTCCCCGCAATTGTCGCACCTTTTCCCCCTAAAGACCACAAGAAAAACATGTATACACACCTACAGAAAAAGTGCAGCAAGTGTAGGATGAGTACATAAATCAACGTGTACCCAGTAAGTATCTAGTTTAACCCCGGAGAAGTAGTAATGAGGGTCGACATCGACACTTACTAGTGGTCCAATAAATCAGGTACAACAGAAAGTAAACAAGTGCTAGGCATGGTAAAACAATGTAGACAAATTTAAGCACGTGGTACGATCCTCTTCTGAACAATATACGCAAGTCGTCACAACTCAGATAAGGAAAACTCATGAATACGATGGCTCCTTTCCAAATATTACACACGACGTTGCCGAGGCGAACAACCCGATCCCATAAGAGTATTTGTAGAAATGCCGAGGCGTATGGACCGATCTATAATAATGTGTGCACTTCCGAAGGTCGAATGGCACGAACCATACATGTATCTATTATACTGTCGAGGCGAAAGGCCCGCTCCTATGAGAATATGAAGCTTTAACGGGTCCTTGACCCCACTCACGAAGATATGTGCGAGTTTGAAATGTAAAGAAGCTTTTCAATGAAAACGCACAATGCGTGATAATATCGTAAGGGAAACCACAATTATTTTGCGGCTAATCACGTCGCTCATCAAATCTTTACAATATAGAGTCTATCACTCTACGCAAGCCTAGTCTCAGGTCTCAATGAGAAATAAGGGAATTATACAGGCCACGATAACAAAAATAATACAAATAAAGCATGGCATGAACCTAAGTCTATCCGAATATAATCTCGATCTCTAGCATACACATGGAAACTTGTCACCCAATACATGCGCAACTCCCACACATGTAGCATTCAACAAGAACAACACCTACATGGTAAATTCCCCCTCACAGGGTTAGACAAGAGACTTACCTCGCTCCGAAGTTCCATAACCGGCTCCAACGCCTCTCTAGATCCTCAACCAATGCCCATTGGTCCCAAACTAGCATACGCATGGACACTCGACACCTCATACGTGCGCAACTCCCACAACACGTAGCATACAACAAGAACAACACCACCTGGAAAATTCCCGCTCTCAGGGTTAGACATGAGACTTACCTCGCTCTGAAGTTCCATAACCAGCTCTAACACCTCTCACGCTCCTCAACCAATGCCCATCAGCCCCAGACTAGCCAAATAATGTGCGAATAAATCAAAAGTATACTCCAATGCTTATAAATAATCAATTCATAACTATTCACAACTCCGCTCGAAAAGTGAATAAAGTCAACTCTGGGGCCCACGGGTCCGGATTCCAAAAGTTCTTGAAGAAAATAATTACCCCTATCATTATGAACTCAAATACATATTTTATTCCTAGCTTCACCTCCAAATCTTGCTCCAAATCCGAAATACCAAGTTCTATGTTTTTCTCTTAAAATCCCAAAATTCTCACAATTTTCCATGTATTTACTAGCCCAAATTGGTATATTTAACTCACAACTGGTAGAAATTACTTACCTCATGATAGATGGTGAAAATGGCACTGCAAAATAACTCCAAGGCCGACTCCCATGGAGGAAATGAAATGAAAATGAGCCAAACCCATGTACTTTACAAGGTCATCTGCCCAACGATCATGCACAAGCAGACAAATTTTCGCGCCTACGAGCTCGCTTCTGAGAGCAAAATCTCGCTCTTGCACAAGTTCACTGCCAGTAGCCCATAGCACCTGCGGAAATTCCTCCGCTTCTGCGCAATCGCAGGAGCGACACTTGCACCCGCGATAGTGGCGTCGCTTTTGCGCATGCGCAGGTGCGCTGCTCGTCTTCAGTTTTACGACCACACGCTCAGCTCTCCCAAGTCGCTTCTGCGAGCTTCATCTCGCTTCTGCGAGCTTCATCTCGCTTCTGCGACCAAGGCTTCGCAGAAGTGGTTGCACCAGCAAAACAAAAATTCCAGCAACTTCAACAAGGATCAAATCAATGCGAACCCCGTACGAAACACACCCCAGCCACTCGGGGCCTTAACCAAGTATACCAATACGTCCCAAAATACTATAGAATTTTGTCGAAGCCTCAATCACGCCAAACAATATAAAAAATATGAATCAATGATCAAACCTTTGTATAAACTTTCAAATATCCAAACTTCGCCGAACGCGTCCGAATTACACTTAAACATTCCGGAATGACGCCAAATTTTGCGTGCAAGTCTCAAATCACGATACAAACCTATTCCAAAGATCTGAACCCCAAAATAAAATTGATATCACCAAGGTCCGCCATAAACAAAACTTAGGAAATTCTAAAACTTTCAAAATGCCATCTTTCTACAATAAGCGCGAAAATGCTCCCGGGTGACCCGATACTTAATCCGAACATACGCCCCAGTATGAAATCATCATACGAATCTATTAGAACCTGCAAAATCCCATCTCCGAGGTTGTTTACTCAAAAGTCAAACCTTATTCAGTTCTTCCAACTTAAAGCTTATGAAATCAGAATTTTCCATCCGAATCAACTCTGAATTTCCCGAAATTCAATTCTGATTACTCGTACAAGTCATAATACCTAAAGTTAAACAACTCATGGCCTCAAATCGAACGACACGCTAGAGCTTAAAATGACCAGTTGGGTGGTTACATTCTCCCCCACTTAACATACGTTCGTCCTTAAACGTGCCAAAAACTGTTCTAAAGTTGTCCAAAATCACTGTTTGACACCTTGTGCACCTACTCGTGCCACTACAACCTATGTGAGCACATTATCTCGGGCCGAAATGAAGATCCTCCCAATAACCTTAGCTAACAAGCCTTAAACCATATTCCAACATCCGAAATTCTCCACGAGACCCGATTCTAACATACGAACACTGCATCAATCCTTACACACTGTACCAAAACTCGATCATGCACCTATGCTGAAATCACACCATGCACCACATATATCGCCTGCCCATAATAACATCCTTCGACCACATTAGCTACAATTTCACGAATCTGATACCTCCAATACACCTCATAACACATATAAGCCCCGTTCCAACTCTCGCAATGCTGCCACAAAGAAAAACAATGCGTAGAAACTCATAATCACCTATTAAATTAATAACTCACGGAGTTCCTCCGTTCTACAAAAACCATTACCTCATTCTGAACTAAATATCACCATTTTCCCTTTAATATACCTTACATAACTCTGATCGCACCGATTTCAGGTCCAATAACCTTGTCTCATCCAGTACAAGTTGCTCAGTTAATAATCCATCTCAAACACTAACCAAGATCTCATATGACTCCATTAATGCACCAACAAGCTACAACCCGAATACGACACATAAGGGAGAGCGAACTATGGGAAAAGAACTACCCGGACTGCATAACGAATAAAATGACCGAAAAGATGCTATGAACCTTTCTCATAGAATGTGAAACACATACACAAAAAATATATATAGGAACCGTACTCAACATCTCCCTATTGCGTCTTGCAACTCGATCAACACATGATACCGTTGCGACGTGCTACCCGATCAAAACAACATACCCATGGTGGCGTGCCACCCAATCTACTCATAACAATCAATAAGGAAATATTCATCGAGCTATGCGCATACCTACAGAATGCCCAAATATCGACCACAAGTACGCCAAGTGCATAATACAACCCTGGGGAGACGGGTACTGCCATACTCTACAAAAACGCACAACTAAGGTGCAATAAATGACCTGCATCTCGAGAAACATCCTGCTCATATAACACCACAAACTACACGTGTGATGACCCAAAAGGTCATCCTAAGTAATTCCGGCTAAATCTGTGTTCCGAGGCCCCAAAAGCCTCCATTAATCTCACCTCGATATGCGTGCGCAGCCTGGGCAGGTAGCTGGGAAGCTTCTATGTGAAAATTTGATAAAAATGGGATTTTTGAATTGTATAATTGAATAAAGTTGACTTTGGTCAACAATGTTTGTAAACAGAATCGGACCCATGATGTGACAGTCCCGGAGGGTCCGTAGGAAAATATGGGACTTGGGCGTATGCCCGGAATTGAATTCCGAGGTCCCAAGCTTGAGAAATGAATTTTTAAAGAAAATTGTTTTCTGGAAATAATAAAGGATTTTGAAAATGAGTAATTATGTGAAAGCTGTGTTACCGGGCCCGTATTATGGTTCTGGAGCCCGAAACAGGTTTATTATATGTTATTTGTCCTATCTGTGAAATTTGGTATAAAACAGACTTGATTTGACGGGTTTCGGATCAAATGAGAGATTTAGAGTTAGTAAAGTTTTGAGGTTGTTAATAAAACTTGAAATTTGGTTAGGAATGTGATTTTATTCTACTGAGGTCCGAATGCAATTTCGAGGCCAGGAATAGTTCCGCTACGTTATTTATGACTTGTCTGCAAAATTTGAAGTCGTTCCGAGTTGTATGGGTTGGTTCGGCGCATCGTTATAGAATTCTAGAATTTCAAAGTTCTTAAGTTTTGAATTCAGGGGTTTTGGAGGGTGATTTTGAGTTATAGCGTTGTGTTGAGTGTTCCGTGGGCTCGAGAAAGTCCGTCTAATAATTTGGAACTTGTTGGTATATTTGGATGGGGGCTCGGGTGGGCCCAGGTGCCTCCCAGACCCCGCACGAGGCCAAAAATCAACAAAAATCACTGCTGGTGCACAACAACTGGTGTGACCGCAGGTGCGGTTTCCCAGCCGCAGGTGCGGGACCGCACCCGCGGTCCAGGCCTTCGCAAGTGCGACCTTTTCTGCTGGAGCGATCAAAACTCCACAAGAGCGGGACCGCTGGCGCGGCTCCCAACTCCGCAGGTGCGAGCCCAGGGTCCCAGGCCCTTTTCCGTAGGGGCGATCAATTTCTCGTAGGCGCGTGACCGCACCTGCGGTCCTAAGGTCGCAGGTGCGGAAACCCCTATTGGAAGCCCCTCTTAAATGTCCAAAATTTCAGGTTTTCTTCATTTTATCCACCATCAATGTCCATTAGAGAGCATCCAAGTTTGGGCAGCACCTTCCACGACCACCCACTGTAAGAGGTAAGTTAAACCCCATAAACTTCTAGTTTTAACATTAATTCCTAGTTAAATTCACTACTAAATCATCTAAAAATCATAGAATTAGGTAGTAATTTTAGGGTTCTTGAGGATTTTGTGACTTTCCATGTTAGGCCATGAATTCTTGTATAAATCACATAATTTCGATCCTTAGACTCCGGGTAATTGATTCCTTCATGAATTTTCGAAAATATGAACGTGCGGGCCTGGGGTCGAATTTTAGTATTCTTCGAAGAATAGTAGGAAATGTATTAGGCTTGGGAATTGGTTTATTGAGTACTTATTGATGTTAATAAATCCATTATGTCTAGATATTACCGATTCGGAGTTGGATTCGAGAGGGAAGGCTGTGGTTGAGGCATAACTTGCATTTTTGGAGCCGAGGTAAGCGTTTGGCCTAACCTCAGCTTGAGGGATTAGGTATAGAGTCTTATTTGCTATGTGT